>VCNE01004025.1:0-11878 GCA_009869805.1 Oncopodura yosiiana | reverse complement strand
ACTACATTTTCAAGAGAGAATGATGGATGGTCTTGTCTTCCAAACTCTGTTGTGCTTTTCTATTGAATTTTCTCAACTCTCTTTGCAACAAAGTTTTTTCCTCTATATACTACTATAGTGTTATAATATGCCATTTCTATTTTATATTACTGTCGTAATTCTTACAGAGAGAGAGATAGATTCTTCATGTATAAATTACAAATGGTAAAGAATATTATATGAGTGTGTTTCAAAAATTCTTTTTTGACCAACGCAATAATATATAAGAAATAAATATATAGCACGAGCTCACAATACACTGTAACGGGAATATATATAGGATGAGTATATAATATGATATAGAGACTCAACTTTTTGTGCTATAGTGAGGATTACTTGAAATCAAGTATTATATTTTATCGATTAGATTCAATAGTTAAAAATCTAAGGCACAGTGCCAAACTAGAAACTTGATGTAATAATAAAGGCTTGATTGTTGCTGATGAAGAGTATTATTAAATTGAATTGAATTAGTGCAGGATGCAGGAGTTATATAGAAACAGGACCAACCCGTCACTAGATATACTTTTCATATATATTTAATATGTGGTTTCTAAATTCTAATGTTGTTGACTGACTTGGCACTTTTTAAGAAAACAGGACTGTTAAAAAGCCACGTCACTAACTACTGTACAATTACATATCTCTGCCTCATGATGGAAAATATAACGTTGCACTAAGCTCTATACGGTACCCGACAGGCAAAATTTGTAATTGAATATTTTATGGTAATTTTTTGCGTAATGTAAGTGAATTATACACATGAAACTTGAGACTTGCATTGCACTCCTATATACATTAGATTCCTTAAGGTATATACATAAACGAGTGTTATCAAAAACTACGATCAAAATTTCTGTCTTATATAAATGCAGCTTAACATAAAATGCCTCAAAACAACATTAGGCATTTGATTATGAATTAGCATTTACAATTTTGCATATTATACTATTACACTAACATTTAAAAACGCTCGTTCTCTCTCTCTCTTTCTTACTTACTTCTGCAGCAGTGAAAAGGAATTAAGGATAATCGTGTTGTTTCTTGGAACAAGTTCAGAAGGCTGTGATAAAGATCAAAAAACATGATGAGTTTGTCCCATTGTAACAGAGTCTCTCTTTTCTATCTGATTTCATATTCAGAAGATGTTCACTGTTACTCTACTATATACTATACCATTTTTTTTGCAATAACAACAGGATGAGAATTTAGAGAGATGCATCTCATCTCTCATATTATAATTCTTGACTTCATGTGGTAAAATATAATGTTACATCTCTTAAATTCTGCATGTGATTAACACGTATTCTTCTAATCTGTTTTTACATCTCACATATTTTCTCATGACGCCACACTATAACTCTCATTCCGTTACCAACATCAAAAATAGGAGGAAAAGATACTGCACGTTTTTTCCCTATGTAAACAAAAGCTGATGATGAGTTTACAATTTTGTGGTGAACTTTATGCTGCATGCAGTTTCTCAATGAGAACAAACTGCTCTTATTTACTATGCTATATATACTATATATATATGCGTGCATAAGACTATAGATATATCTTCAACTAACTAAATCTCTTGTGTGTCTCTGAAAGTTTTTTTAGTAGTATAAAAGTAGTAAAGGCACACCTAAGAAGTTTTGTATAAGTGAAGAGCTGAGTTAGAGAGAGGAGCAAAAATTTTTTGGCGAATGAAGAAGAGGACCATAATTAAGATTAACGACCTGGAGATCGTGAAAAATCAATGAAAGCTCAAGTTTTTATACTCTGCTCACTTATTCATGTTGAGTATAGAGTAAAGGATATATTTTCTCTACTTGAGACTTAACAAAGTTTTTCCTTATAACATTATGTTCTTATGCACACATATGCAAAGAAGTTTGTTCTCAAGTAGTGTAATGTTATAAAAAGGTATTATTACTCAAACTTTGGGAAGAGTAAGCTTCTCTACATGTTCACTAAGTGTTGAAAATTTGACTAAAGTGACTATCTTCTCATGTCCTCGAGAGTAATCACTAGATTTTGACGAAAGATGTTCTTAATCATCATATAGAGAGATATATTGCCTAGCTCATTTTGTAATCATTACTCATCTTTATAGAGAAAAATATTCATTGCAAGAAAAGAGAAATTATTTACAATTTTATTCATCATGATCTACTTGACTTAATTTGCTAGTTTATATAATAATTTCAATTCTGAGAAGAATTTTGAATATAAGTCAAATACTAACGAAGTTTCTGGTAGTTAGATTAGAAAATTTTAAATCTACAGTTGACAAGCTGACAGCAAAACCCGTGAAGCTATTAAGAGAGTTTGAAAAGTCATTAATGATCAACTTTTTTCTTCTCGGAAGTAAGAAGGAATTGATGTCAAGTAGCAAATAGTTAAGTAACTTTGTGACAAGCGAGAGCAAAAAGTCAACTCTTAGGTCATATAATGAACTGAAAAAAGTTGGCACTCTTCAAACTATCAACTCTTGTTCCTACTCTCTCTAAACTAATTTTAATTTTAGAGTCTTGAGAAAAAATCAAGGAAGTAACTAACGATGGATCTTTCATCAAAACACAGAGTTAAAATTTAATTACTTGCTGAATGAGAAAAAAGTTCTTCCGTCTCCTCTCTCTTTGCTTCAATGTTTCAATTCATTTCTTATTGAAGTTGTATATAGAAAATTAAAAATCATTGATTTCCAAACATTTTTTACTTTAAATCATAAATGGAAAAAGACATATATATAGTAATAACCTCATGATATATTCCCAGTTGACCATTTGATTGAGAATTCTTATGCTATAATGCATTTATTGAAGAGTTACTTTTTCAATAGAGTAGCTAATAACCTCCCAATTCCCAAAGCTGAGTATCCACGTAAAAAACTTTCTTTTCTGTGGCTAAAAGTTGCAGAAAATAGTGTAGAAGAAAGTCTAGAAACAAAAGGCAACTCAATGCATCTTTCTTAGAAAAAAATCAGAGCAAAATACTAAAGGATTTACTTCCTAAAGGAAAAGAAAAGAGTGCAATTAGAGCAAAGTCAAAAGCTAGACTATATATGCCAATCTCTCTATCTATAATAAAAAAAGATCTTTTCTCATCTCTTCCAGTCTATATTATATATCATCCAAGTACTCAATGTGATTTCTCCAAGACTCATATACGCATGATGAAATAGTTTTTTTATCGTCTATACCTAACTACACTAACTGAACCATGAAGCCGCACACAAATCATATAAGAAAGGTATTAATCACCAAAAGCTAAGACGGAGACCACAAGATTTTTTTCTCTCAATGTAATTATTAAGGAGAAAAGGCCATAGAAGACGACCTCATCATCGTCATTAAATCTTGAACATATTGTTTCTTTAAAGAAGGCTAGAAACAACACGAGAAACTTTATATACAAAATTCACAGCAACATTTCAACTTTCGACGTCCTTCACTCTCTTCTGGAGGAATCAAATGCATTTTCATCATATGTCGTGTTATTGTTGTTATCTGCAAAAGCTAAAAGATAATGATGATGAGTTTGATGAGATAGTAGAGAAAGATAGCAAGTAAGAAAAGTTAACACGATTCAATTCGGGCCAAAAAGAAGTCGGGACAAGTCTTAGGCTACTTAAGAACAACTACTTAACTTCTTCTTCTGTTGCTACTTCTACATTAAATTAACAACATGGTACTTACTTCATTTCAACTGCAACTCTCTCATTGTAGCTCACAATATATATAAGTAGTGCACGCATTTCATTCCAAAAAGCTAGTTAAGGTAAACTATAGATGTTAACTATAGAGCTCATTACGCTTAGCTCACATCAGTAGTTGCTACCAACTATTACAACAAAACTACTGCATACTCTTAAATTGCATGTAGAAAAGAAAATGACTTTTATATTCAAGATCAAAGGAGAGAATTTCTTGACTTTTTTATACTCCTTGATTATAGCTAATATTTTGAGCACACGATTTTCAAATCTCAATTCCTTTAAATTTTTTTTCTAAATGCTAAAGAATTCTCTCAGCCAATATATATAAGGCAATTAAGTAAGTTTTTTTTCCCTTGCGCAATATATTATATTTGGACCTATAATAGAAATGAGAGAAGTATTTTAATTCAAAATTGAGAGTGCATTTCTGGACTTGATATCTAAACTGTAATCGCTATTATCCATTATTGCTTCAGTGAGTTTGTCTCATGCTATAAACGAGCCAGAGAGCTTCCTATTAAATTTCCAAGTCCGGTTTCAAACCATCATCATTTTTTTTGCTTTCAATACTCAAATCTTTATATGCATAATATGATAATCTGAAATAGTTGCATTGAACTCTTATGCAACTTAAACAAGAAGTTTAAATATATGCAGAATAGTAGATTGAGTACCATCTTCATCATCATAGTATTATCAAATGCAATTCTCAACAACAGCAGAGAGCTTCTCCTTTCAACTGCTTCTAATGCACAGATGTTATATACTCTTTTTCCAATATACATGTTCCAATTATTTCTTTGAGCTACATTCCTTTTCACAGTTGAGGTTTCAATGAGGAATTTTATCTCCAACACTTTTTTTCATAAAAAAAATTAAGTGATAACGAACTACATTGATTTCAAATCGCACTAAATGCTGACGCTGGAAATATTTTATACTTTTTAACATTTTTTTCACTTCACTAATTTCTTCTTATGAATTAAGCTACCAATTAAGCTCTGCGTTTTTTTCTGTCATTTTTCTTTTGAGAAGTGTTGCGTTGCTCTTGCATTGTTGCACGCATTGTTTTTCTTCAAGGTGTGTTTTCCATTTTTTTCGTACACTTTCTTCTATCTTGAAGGGATTTCTATATTATATAATATGCATAGGAAGAAGATGATGCTGTGAGAGTACATACATTACATATTAACTGTGTACTCATAATTTCAATGACATCCAAAGCAAAACAAGGTATATACTTCTAACTACTACATCAGGTTATTAACACGAACATCAAGTTAGCTACCAACTCAATGGTTTTAAACCAATGGTAATAAAAGAAGAGACGATTCGACAAACAAAACCAGGCTAGTTGTAATAATCTCTCATCTTATACCTCAGAACAGAAACCAATGTATAGAAAACCTGTCAAGTTTTCTACTGGGCCACCACTATATAAGTTGAAAACAGGTTGGACAAGGTATATAGTAGCAAGGATTGTAAAACGCATCTTTAAAGCTACTGCTCAAAACAACAATACTTTAATGCATTGTAGATAGCAATAGAGAGAGTAAGAGACCTGTTGTTTCTTAAGCATAAGGATTAAGAAGAAGTAATCATTGTTTGGTTCTTTGCTTCATTTGAGAGACTGTAAATGTGGTAAATAGCAAAATGAGTTTGTTAGTTAGTACACCAGACCACAGTATATAGATATAGATATATATATTGAGCTAGAGAGCAATTGTATAAAAGCTACTAAACCGCATTTGACCTTTTAAGAATGCTTTAGAGATAGTATATATAGTATATATAGTCTAGCATATAATAGCAAAAGGATTATGCAGATAAAATAGTCTGTATTATTGACTAATCCAACAAATCCAAAATTCAGCAGTTTCAGCACTCTCTTCCTGTCCTCTGATGCTCACGCACTATTATCACCATCACATAGTAATAATCAAGCATTCATTCAACTTATTGATTTTGTGCTGGTGCTAACTCTACTATATAAACTTGCTATGTTGAAAAGCTACGCATGGTAGCAAATGTTAAGTGTGCAAAACTGAAATTCATAAGAGATCACGAGAGTATAGTATAGAGTATGTTGTAAGGTTTTTGGCAGCAAGAATTATTATGGTTAAACTCTAACATGTCTCGTGCACATTAGTAGAGTATTATATGCGGGCTATATTGCTTAAATGAGCCAAAGGTGCCAAAAGAGTTGAGTCAAAGAATTAGAGGCAGTGGTTTGTCTACTTCTCTCATGTCTGGCACACATTGAATTTTTGGGACAAGGCTGAAGTGAGAACTGAGTTTCTGTATCGGCAATAAATTGAGTAGCTTGATACATATATGCGTAAATTTTGAATGTACTAAACTAAAATTTTCAAAGTCTTAATCCTTCCTTTTACCAAAAACTTTTCCTCAAAGGAGAGAAAATTGAATTGGTTCCCAATAAAATCCACACACTTGCACAGATTTTACTAAGCTTCACACACACGTATTCAATATATATGTATATAAAGCTACCTTCGTTTGTATATAATCTTGTTAGGAAAAGAAGCTGGAAATTCCCTTTTTCCAACACTATATAGGTACTTAAAGGATTCAAAACTTACTAAGAGACGAAGAGAAAAGAGAAAACATGTAACGCAAAATTCCGGAAGCTTTTATATATATTTTCAACCTTTTCAACTACTAACACGGGAGATAATGTTATATTTATGAGTCTAATCTAAAGAAGAAAACAGGGCGGAGAGAAAGAGAGAGAGATGGAGACTTATGAGGATAATAATCCAATTTCCTTCTTGCTCTCTCTTACTTCAATTCATGTTTCCCAAAGCTTTCATGCAGAAACTTCTTTTTTTTTACAAAAAAATAATAATATCACCAGAGAATTCCAACAGCTGTACTATTACTATAAAAGTATAGCTACAATAAAATCTATTTTATGAATATAAATAGAATAGTTTCAAATGAACTTGCTTTGCTATATATACATATTCCTTATGCTACTGTCATATTATCTTAGTGAGAAACTTATCTTCTGACATACAATGTAAAATAGCTCAATGAATCTCACAAGAATGAATAAGAGAATAGTGGTTCTAAGCTCCTTGCACTTTTTAATTTCCCAATTAAAATTCAAACCATCAACCTCTAGCTTCAATGGGTACAAGAAGAATACTTAAAACTTGAATTTTACTCACTCCCCACAAAAGATGAGAAGAAAAACTGAATGAGAGAGTAGACTCTTTTATATATTTTATTACATTTTAAATTGCACTAGTGCACAATTCTTTCAACTATTTTCAATGGCTCTTACAGTTCAATTCAAGGAAATAAAATAAAATGACATTTTAGACTACTATACCAAATCATTGTGTGTTTAGTGTGAAACAATCTTAATTTTCATTACAAACTTCAAGTTTAAACAAGGTAATTACTTTATTTAATCGATTCCTTTAATTTTCTCTCTCTCAAATGGTCATTCACTTTATAATATTTTCCCAGGATTTGAATTCGTCAAGATTATTAATGTTAATTAACAAGGGGAGATTAACAGACTGTAAGCTCTCTCATTACACTCAATATATAATGATTGTGATGAGATGCTATTATTATTGTACTTTGTAATAAAAAGACTGTTGCTCTAAAAACTACTTTTGACTCATTAGTCTTACTTTACTACTACTATATCTATATATACAAAATATATCTATAGGGCTATATACACTTTAGGTTATAATATAAGCAGTGTAAGTAAACTCATTTATTGAATGTGTGTGCATCATGATGGAGTTACGTGACAAGACTTGAGAAAGAAAACTGGTCTCTCCTATTATATCTTCTATACAAGCTGCATTTTATTTTCTGTATCTTCTTGCATTACTTTACAAGATTTCATCATAAGCTCATTGAAGCGCATCTTCTTTCCTCCTGCACGCGACTATACACTTTCTCACATAAGGACAAAAACGTGCATTATAGTTCTCATAGTCTCATGTGTCACTGTCTTAAAAAAGCCTCGCCTGTCCTTTACCTTCATTTTCACACAAGGACGACAGAGTGAAAGCTTTAGTGTAGAGTGAAAAGGAAAGTTGCATGCTATGCAGAAAAACCTAAGAGGAATCACCTTTAAAAAAAAAGCTCACATATTGATTCTCTTTCCACGAAACCACTAACGAAAGAAATTTTCTCTCCGCCCAAACTTGCATATGTATGGTGAAGTATATAAGGAAGTGAGAAAGAAAAAAAAGTTTGGTGAAAGCTCAATGTGTAAAAAAGAGCTTAAATTATACATCATGTGTCGAGGGACATTAAACTCAAGTTTTTGACTCAAGGTGATTATGAGTATAGTACATATACTATAGCTGTGAATGTTATAGGGAAATGTTTATATGTGTACTCAATTATTATGAGAGAAATTTTAATTTCCCCCTTTGCATTTGACATTGATAAGCAGAGAGAGAGAGAGACATGACAGAAGAAATCAACTGGGTGACAACTATAGGTAAATATTAGCATGGAAAGTTTAGTGAAGAAGTTTGAATTTTTTAGTATTAAATGTCTCATGACATTTGAATAGCTAAAAAGAAATAATAAGGAGCTACTTAAATGACTAAGTAGCTCTAAGGTTTCAAACTGTTTAAAAAATTCCAAGCCACGCCTGTTAGATAGAGCCGCATTGATATATAGAAAACCATTTCCAATTTCCACTCTTGTGTTTCATTAAGCACCTTGTATTCTCTCCACGCCTCACGTCCTCTCTACAACTCTTAGCACTAATAAAAGAAATGGAAAATCACAAATCAAGACATCACATAAACTTTGGTGTATATCTAATAACGAGTTGCAATTTTTCAATTAATTTCAACGCTTTAACTTACACCCCTTTCTCTCTCTTGTATTACCAATTAGTTTTGTAATTTGGTTCATTCCCTTAATTTAAGTAGTTGTACTCTTATTGCATTTGAGAGCGACGACATCAAATTTCAACTTCTTTTATATCTACAGAGTTCTCTGCCTTCTAAACTGATAAAGATATGTTGCCCTTTCCTATCTTTTATCAAATTACGTGTCACTATGAACCCAAAAATACTAGCCTAAAAAACTTTTTTTCTATATATATATATTTATCCAAAGTGTATAAAGTCTTGACTTTTTTTTCTCAGCAACTTGTAGTATTATTACTCTGTCCTCTTACATTGTACTTAAACTCTAAACTTTGCTCCAGTTTTGCTAATACTTCTTTCGTCCATAGCTCCAAAGTTGGGTTATCAAACTAGAGCAAAAGAAACAAGACTTGAGCTCTAGTTTGATATCTCAAGAAAAAAAAGTATAGTGCCAACAAGAGAGAGGAAAAGGACCTGTAATAAAGTGGACAACTATAAATTTACCACTAGAGAAATCCTACTATATAAGAGTTGAGTGCCAAGATAGTATGTGGCCATATATAGCTAGTCTAAATGATACCAATGAGAATTATGTCTATACTGATTACATGACAAGGACAGTTGCCTATCTTGTCAACAACTCTTAAGACTAGAAGCTCTATGTATGTAGTTCCAGTATAAAATTATTTATGGACGACCAACATAAACATATTTCTTAAAAATATCTCTGTCTCTAATCTCCGTTGAAATTTCAGACGTCCCCAGTAGTTCTCTAAAATGTAAGCTCTATATAGTAGGTCAAAAAACCAGAGAACAGATGTCCAATTGTTAATCACAAAAATGTTTACCATTTTTTATATTTACAGAGGATGCTGTAGTAAGGGAAGATGGTAATAAAAAAAAATTTTAAAATGAGTTTTTGATGACTCTCATATATATAAACTCCTTACAGCTACACTGCCCTAGTTTATAATATACTCGCTGATATACTCGTCTCAGCAAGAAAAAAATATAATGTGACCTTTTACCAACTTTGACAATATTATAACTCCTTAGAAAGTTTGAAGCACAGTCTGCTACTTGAATGCATCTGTTACAATGTTGGAAGAGTTAAATAGTTTCACTAAACTGATAACCTCTCAAAGTCCTAGGTCATGTCTCATAACTCACTGAAGCCATTGAGAAAAGCTGTCAACATTTTAACATTACATTACCTTCCTTCCTCTTTCATTAAAGAGTCAAGTGCAAGAGTAAACACATTAGCCAAGCCACTTTTGCCAAACGGAAGTCTCTATAAGAAAAAAGATTTTTTTTCATAGCATGTCACGATTTGGCAAAAGATCACTTGCGTCTACACATCACACGTGGGCCAAAACTTTTGCAGACTACAAAGTACAAAACAAGTATACACAGCAATTCACACGTGTTCTTCTGTTTCAATGTGACACATTAGAACCCAAGCAATTAATATTAGTTTTTTCCACCTTTGGTCTCAACTTTTACTACATGGTTGTAAAAGCATAGAGAGCGATAGAGTCACACTTTTATTCCTTTACTATAGCTTGAGTTGGCTTGACTGGTCATAACATTTCGCAGTTGTAATCACTCGTTGTAAACAACACAACTGGTCTCTCTTCATACTTAAAAGTAGTCAAAAAAGTCACTATTATGTGACATGACAAAAGACGTAAAATCAAGTTTTTCTTCATATCATAACAACATTAAGAAAATCCAACCTTTCTAAAGCTACTACCTATATGACTCTCTCTAAAAACTAAGTGTGACAAAGAGTCCAACATTCCAAACATTTTCATGCTAATGTTTTCTCTCTCAGGTTCATTTCATGTCTACGACACTTTTTCTCTTTAATAAAATAAACACACTATTCACCTCACAGGCACCACACAATTTGATAAGCTATATATATATATATATATATCGTATCGTATCATATAAGAAAAGCTTTAGTCTACAGAGTCCACAAGTTTTTAACATAATCACGGTTGAGTCTTAATGACTCTAAAATAAGTAGTACATAAGAAACAACATGAGTAAGCCAGTTTCTCAATTCGATAAGGAAAATACTACTAAGGGTACACTAAATAAATACCAAGTCAAGCAACCATACCACCAAAAAACAGTGTTTATGTTACTTTCAAACTCATGTATCACATAGAAATAATGTATCGTACTATCAATACATAGAAGCTTGAATAATATTACACACTTTAAGCAAACATTTTCAACTCGTTTTTTTTCTTCTTCCTTCATTTTCTCTCACTCAAGTTTTGTTATGCTTAAATTTTATAAAGTGCAAGGGCAACCTAGGCCACAACATTAGACTATGAATCATTGTCATCATCTAACTTAAAAAAACCTTAGCATGATAACACCAATATTCTCTTGGCTACTCTACACTATACATTATATGTATAATTCTCTCTAATGCAGACCACAAGACTCTCTCAGAGATTTTGTTGAACTTGCCAGATGTTTACTTTTGAGCCTCGTTAAATGTTTAGGTCGGAGATGAAAGACGACTTGAAGTTTGTAGAAGAAGAGCATCTCTCATATAGAAAAGAGTCTGGTGAGCTAACAAATATTAGTGAAGAGGGAGTGGAGTGAAGAGTGTTGTTGCAGTTCTACAAGTTTATTAGTAACTTTTTCTCTAAACAAGCTCAAAAACTCTCAAGAAGAAGACGACAGAAGGAAAATTTTACCCAAAGAGATTTTTACTACAGAAGTCAACTCAAGACGGATCTTCTATCTGTCTCAAAGTTGACCAACGAGTTTTCATTAAACGCATTAAATGAAAACGAAAAAAAATCGTCATCGGCCTAAATACTTTATGCCCGTTTAACTATTATATAACCCAAGCTGACACTAAATTATTGAATATTGATCACGACTCTAATCTCAGTCAAGGTGGGCTTGTAAGCAAAAATTCATAAACTGACATAAGATGAAATGCATGATTACACAACTTAGAGCCACACACACTAAAAACTAATAAACATTGAAGGAAAAAACTGCAATGAAGAATAAAGTTTAAAAAGAGTTGCATTTTACTTTATACGGAATCAAGTACGTGCTTATGCTTATGGGCGAATTGCCAACTAACTAGAGCTGAAGATATTGTAGTATAAAAAACTATATAGTAGTAAAAAAGGTAAAGAGAGTTAGAAGAGTAGCCTCATTCACTATGAGGCGTGGATAATATGATGTGAGAGGAAATGACTTAGCTCCCAACTTCTTC
>VCNE01004020.1:0-10418 GCA_009869805.1 Oncopodura yosiiana | reverse complement strand
AGACCAGAATATAAGGCTATAGTATGTAAATGACGCTTATCACGTATTTACATACTATAGTCTATACCAGGATATACCTGATGGGTCTGGCTATAGTTTGTGGAAAGAATACGGTGATACGTGGTGCAATATGACATCGAGAGTGACTGACAGACGGACATTTCGTTCTTTATAACAAGCGAAGCCGTCGTCTTCGAATCCTGCAGTATCAACTTCAGGAAACTCGCCTTTCTACACTTGATCTTGCGGAGTATTCAAACACTAATTTGCATTGATTTAGATGTTATGAATGGCTTATAAATAACCAAACAAAAACAGCTCTCCGCAGGAGCAAGTGGAGCGAGGCGAGAATCCTGAAGTAAAACTTCAGGAGTCGAAGACGACGGCTTCGCTTGTAAAAGATAATAATAGTACAGAATGATTTTATTAATTAAAAGAAGTATATTACGACATAAACTTTTTTTATACTTCTGTTTCGCTTGACTAGCTGACTGACTGACTTGAGTCTATAAGCCTATTTCAGCGCAAAATTCTCCAGCGTAGAAACAGGTAGCAACGAATTTTGGAATAAAATTGAAAATGGCTTCCATAAGACTCCATGTAAATTGGTCAACTTTGACTGCTTTGAATATGCATAAAAATTCATGAATTTCAACGATTCCAATCTGTAACATATTCTACATGCGATTTCCTACAAGTGCTGTATGTAAAAGTTTTCATAAGAAGGCTTTGTTCTCTTGCTACAATTTCTTGAACTTAGCGCGTTTTTGGAATCTTCTATGGCATTCTATCTTTTGGTTCATGAGCTCTTTGTTGCATAAGCGCTTTTATATGAAATTAGTTGGAAAGTTTATTGCAATTCATTAATAGTTCATCCTGCTGTTTGTCTAAAAGTAAATATGTCATCAAAAATCAGTTATCTGCCTTTACAAAGTTTGAGTTCCGAAGATAAAGAACACTATAAAAGCAAGTTAAGAAAAATTCATGGAGCTCGTGATGTAGTTCAAGTTGACTATACAAAATTGTGTCCATATCAGATACCAAATGATAAATGGATTGATGATGTCAAACTCTGGCCTTCATTTAATTACGCATACTTGTTTACTTACTTAACCTACTCAGAAGGACCATATAGAAGTTTACCTGTGTCGGCATTAAAAAGCACAAATGGTGGTTTCAATTTGTACTCTAGGTAAAAAGAAATTTTTTTCACAAAATTAAAATAAAAATGTCTAAAATTGTTTCTAAATATGGCATTCTTTATTATCAGTGGACACGTTGGAGAAATTTTTGTCCTACAACACAATCAAAAGGATTTTGTACAAATTCGATGTAAAGTTAAGGCTACTCAAAGGACCTTTTTATATGACTGTTGGGTAGCATTCAACAAGATTTCTGGTGAAGTTGAGTACGCTCATTGTTCATGCATGTCAGGGTAAGTGTCAACTATTTAAAACTATTATTTTATATTGACAAGAGCTTAATTTTTTAGGGTTGGTCAAAGTTGTATACATATCGCTGCTGTTCTTTTTAAAGTAGAGGCTGCTAATTCTTTAAACTTAAATTCCACTTCAACTACTGATGCTTCATCTTACTGGAACAAGTTGTGTAGTTCAAAGGTAATATATATATGTATATGTATGAGTACAAACATTTAATCATTTCCTATGTTATAATTGCAGCATGCACCAAATACAATTGACAACATTGAATTTGTTAAAAATAAATTTGGAACAACACCAAGATTTATTAGTGCTAAGGAGCCAAGAGTTGAGCAAAATTCACCAGAATTACAAGACTTACTAGCTGGACTCAAATCTAGTAATCCTACAGCAAAAGTTTTCTCAATGACTAACAATGAATCACCACTAGAAAAATTGCAATTGCTAAAAACAAAAATTATGGAAATTACAACAAGAAATCCAAGCTATACTTTAGATGAAGTTCTAAAAAATATTGTGTATAATGATGAACAGCTTAGTTTACTGGAACTACATACTCGTTTGCAAGCTAAATCACCACACTGGAAAACTCATCGACTATTTAGAATAACAGCCAGTACATTTTATGATGTTTCAACAATTACTACACGAAATGCTAAGGATTTAGTATCAAAAATATGTGATGGCGGCAATGACATTAGCTATATTCCAGCTATAAAGTGGGGACAAAACAATGAACTCAAAGCAAGAAATTTATTTATCAAAGAGACTGCACAACAACATGATAAATTTAAATTTCGGCTTTGTGGACTTCATGTTAGAAATGATTATCCTTATTTCGGAGCTAGTCCAGATGGCTTGTTTACATGCTCTTGTCATGAGAAGGTTCTTCTGGAAATCAAATGTCCTTACTCTAAACGATTTACAAATATAGATACTATTTGTGATGATGCGACGTTCTATTTACAGAAAGTCAATGGAGTGGTTCAACTAAGAAAAACTCATAAATACTACTTTCAAGTTCAATTTCAGATGTTTATTTTAAAAGCTTTATTATGCAAATTTGTAGTTTGGGTTTTAGGTGATGGTAATGATCCAAAAGGTAAAATATTAATATGTGACGTTAATTATGATGAGCAATTCGTTAGAGAGAGATTAGCAAAAGTCATAAACTTTTATCATGATAATATTATTCCATATGCAATAAATAATTGAATGTTGTGATATACAGATTTCTAAGTTATAAGTAAAGTCAATTATTATGTCAACCAATTCAGTTTGTCTACAATTAACATTTCTTTATTTTATATATAATTTCTCAGATCTCATATCATCTTAGTAATTACGCATATTTGATAATGCTGCACATACAACTAATACCTTATCAATTATTGCTACTCTATCATCATTATTCACTAAATCACCTTTTGCTCTAAGTATAGTAATTGGTAATGGTCCTTTAAGAATTGTGAAAGTATTTTTCATGAATCCTATAATATTTTCAATTTTTACACGTAATCTAGCAATTTTTTTAGTCGATTCAACTTCCACTTCAGATAACTGTTGTTTTCCTCGTGTGAACGGTGGAATAATTATTGTAATTCCTCTTGCTAGACAGTCTGTTTCAATTAAGAATCCTCTATCCACCATAATAGCTGAACCAGGCGGATGTTGGTCAAGAATTTTGCACTCTCTGGTCAGTTGTTGATCAGAAACTAAACCTCCCCATAACTTTGAAACATAAGAAATGGCTCCTGTTGGTGTGCATGAAATTAGAAATTTTGCTGTGTTGTTACTTTTGTAATGAGAATAAGTTTGACTTCTAGCTTTATAGTTGGATGGTCTTTGAATGGGAATTTCTGAGCAGTCTAAAATTGAGTAGAGATCAGGATAATCAGCAAATTCTAATGGTAGATTTTTTTTCACAATTTCATTTTGAGGAAAAAAGACAAATTTTTTAAATGTCGTGTAAAAAGCATTTGTGTAAAAATGGAATATTCTTGTTGCTGTCGAGGAGCTGCATCCAAAAAGAATTTCATTAGGAATAGCATAATTTCATCTTCAAATTTTATAGATGTTGCTTTAACTCTTTTGTACTTTGACATTAAGCTCAAAATCCATAAAAATGTTGCATAGTTAGGAAGTCCTGTGAGATATAGTGTAAGTTTATCTTCATCTTCCAACAAATGTGAGCCAAATACCCTTGATTGTGAAACAACTATTTCTTCATCTTCTGACTCTTCCTCTGTACTATTATTTTCACTTTCTGATTCAATGTGAATATTTTCATTTACTTGTAAACATCCATTAACAGCATCAAGATTTTGACCATTTTTTTCTCTCTCTGCTTGTAGTAGCTGAAACAATCTTTGACATGAAGGACAATCAGGGTTGATATTGATATCTTCATTTTCAGTTTCTTGTGAAACATGCATTTCTTCAAAGTTGTCACATACATCATTTAAATTTTCTTTGAGAGTCATTGATGCTTCAGAAAACTGAGAAGATTCATATCTATAACATAAATGCATTATTTAAATGACTAACAATGTTTATATTTCTCCAAATAAATATTAAAGCATTACCTTTTGATTGCAACAGAGATAAACTTTTCGTCCCCTTTTGAAAAAATAGTAGGAATTGAGTTTGGGTCATCCGGTCCATTAGTTGTTCTTTGGCCTAATAAAAATTAGCATATGTACCATAAGTTTTTTGTTTTCATTATGAAATAAAAAATTGCACTAACCATTGTAAAAGTGTTGACTACATACACGAACTAAACTATCTTTTCCAGTGGTGTCGATTCCTTTTTCTTTTAGTGCACTGATCCATAAATTACGTTGAGGTTCTCTCTTTGGAATACGATGAAATTGAAGCGTAGGATATTTTTCTATGTCTGATGACTTTAGTTTACACACACAGCATTTATTATTTGCCTTTGACATTTTTATTTTTGATTAGAATTTATTATTAAATATATTTATTGATATCAATAATGACTTTGCAGTTTTATGAACTCTAACAATTTATATAAAAGCGCTTATGCAACAAAGAACTTATGAGCCAAAAGATAGAATACCATAGAAGATTCCAAAAATGCGCGAACTTCAAAAAATTGTAGCAAGAGAACAAAGCCTTCTTATGAAAACTTTTACATACAGCACTTGTGGTAAATCGCATGTAGAATATGTTACACACTGGAATCGTTGAAATTCATGAAGTTTTATACATATTCCAAGTAGTCAAAGTTGACCAATTTACATGGAGTCTTATGGAAGCCATTTCCAATTTTATTCCAAAATTCGTTGCTACCTGTTTCTACGTTGGAGAATTTTGCGCTGAAATTGGCTAATATTCATAAATGGTGCAATTAGAGACATTACCTATAATAATTAGCTCATCAACATGCAAGCTCACTCACAACAACGTAAAAAAAGAATATAATGATGCGTCGTTTTGTTCACACCTACTTTGTAACATATTATGTATGTAGATGAGGTATATATACTATTTTTGTTAGAAAATATATTAGCTCAAATGAGTTTATTTTATCTGTATTCCGCTTCCTTATACTTTTTTAGAATGATATTGATCTGTAACATGAGTAATCAGTTAAAAAAGTTTAAGGTTACTCATTATTATACACACACACTTATTGCAACAAATATAATAATAGATTAATAGATATACAGATGTACTATCTACAAAGCTGAGAACAAACTGACAATTATTTCTATCTCGACTCTTTTTTCTTAATTTAATGCTTCCGATACAACAATATGTACAACTTTTATCTTATTGCATCAAGGGCATTAATTCCAGTCCATCTGAAAATTTTGCTTCAAGCATTTTTACACCATATACTTTATTAAAGTTTGAATAAATTGAAATCAACATGTCTAATTTAATCGATTGTATATAGCAACATTATGCTCATGACTTTATAGACTTGACATGACATATCAAAATTGTATCAGTCAATCACCAACCACAACACGAACAATAAAGGAATTGTTTTCCTATTACATCAGTTTCAGTAGTTAAACTGTTCAAAACGTCCACACCCGTGATCTTCTTCAATATATGGAGAGATAGGAATAGAGTTTATGATGTTTTTATTCATGATTCACACTGACTCAATATCGTATTTCTTTTTTGTTGAACGTTGGTTGAAAAGTCGACTATATTTATTTTACGCTGACATCAACCTCTTTCAACAGTCTTTCATGGTCATCCAGTTTTCTTAAGATAGGACAAGCACGATACGTACTAAAAGTGTAATATATTTTATTCTGCAATGATTGCATTTATTTAATGTAGTTATTTAGTATTTGCAAGTCAAAGGGTTAAACAGTTAAGAGAAGTCAACATAAGATCTATATACATACTGACTTGACTACATACCATCAATGGCGTGTCATACATTATGCTAAATGCTTGATCTTGATGACTTCATGTAATATAACAAGGCTTCATATGCAAAACTTATATACACATGTACCTAATAACTAAAGAGAGATGCTGGTATAGACTGTAAAAAAATTTCCGTTGAAAATGTATTTATCATTGTCCGTTTATGATGTTCGTGGTTTTATACTCTATGCACACATAACAATGATACAGACGACTGAACGAGGATTTTTTATATTGAAGAAATAATAACAGACGTGTCGAACAGAGCTCAAAACCATACAATATTTTCAATTAAATTAATTACTAGTTTGGTTTTTATATTAAATACCATTTAAGACATCTCCGCCTATTTAGCAGCACTACTCATTTTCATGCATTGAAGGCACTGTGTATATGTGGCTATAGGTTATAGACTATTATAAAAGTAAGTAGCTTCTGACTGTGAGAGACAGTACTAGAAAAATGTTTAATAAAATTGTTTATTTTCTAACGGAGATTCAGTCCGTACATGGAATTGACTATATGAAGATGACTTATTATTATTACCAGTTGACTAGTGATGAGCATTCCATAGATAGTTAGACACCTGTATAATATTTTGAATCACTAAAAGACTTTTATAGAACTAAACCACAACACATTGAACGTTGAGCTTTTGCATACTAGACATTCCTTCCAACTTCTTTTTGTCAGTTCGGCATCTGCTAGTTTAGTTTAGTTCTCTAAGCATTCTAGTTCTTGCTTAGCTGTTGTTATCACAGGTTGTAAGCCTTTGCACTCTCTACAAATATAAGCAAAATGCAACAGCATTCAAGTTCACTTGCAGAAAAATCCATTCCTGTGAGTTTTATAAATGGATAATAAAATAGCTTATTTTTTCAAGACTCTCAAGTTACTTCTTCTCTATTATTTAATTATATAAGGTAAAAGAGCTTCTTCTAAAGAGGCAGATAGATAGGGAGAATGAGAGGAAACTCGTTGACCTGAAGAAGAAAATACAAGTCACAAAGTCAGTTCTTATAAGGGAATCTTATATGTGAAGTTGTAATAGTTGAGTCACCAACATGCTGTGCGAACGTGTGAGTTTTCTGCTGACCATGATAATAAGATATTTTTCATATGTAGATGTGTAAGTTTATTGTGCAATACACTTAAGTAAAAAAATGTGTACAAAATCATAAATTGAATATAAGAGACAATCACATATTTATTTATTATGACAGATAGAGTTTCATAGTGGGATAACAAGAGTCAATATGTATTATATTATATCGTCGACGTCTGTCTTCTTAAGCGAGTGAGTTGTTTACTTTATCGACGTCGGAAGTTATTCATATTTACTATGTGAGGTTAGAAGAGTCTTCTTCAATATATATTTGCAAGCAATGTGACTGTGAGACTAAAAAGACGGATCTTGTCTTCGTTACATACTCAATGCATTCTATGTCACAATTTCCTGGGAGTCGTTAAGATTAAAATGAATGTGTTGTCGCTGGTTATGTTGTTGTTTGTTCGTTATGACAGTTTGAATTCATATGCTAATCTACATACATAAAAAGTATATGGTGATATGTGTACAGAAAACCATTCTGCAGTTTTAAGTTCTGTCCGGGTTTGATATTTGCTCTTGTAATCCACTTTGTTACAACCATACTACATATACTCTCTTAAGTTTTGCTGTTAAAGATTGATAAATCTAAATCTTATCAACTATTTTCATATGACAGAGGCACATGCTCTCAGATTTTTATACGTTACACGAGTGAGTAGAATACCATAGTATAAACTTAAAAGTGACTTTCCCTATTACTGTGTTTTTTCTTCTACAAAGATTAACAACTTAAAAACTGACGTTAGTTAAAGTAAAACTGCTACATTGACCTAAGAGACTTGACTGACTGAGTGGCCGACTGTATGAGTTCTTTTAGGTTTGTTGAAGAAAATCAAAAAAGTGTGCATATGTGGTTTTTTAGAGTTGCACGTTATTATTATATTGGTTAAAAATTAGTTATTCTTATTTTTATATACTCTGAGTTTCATTTTGTTTTGGACTTGCCTACTACTACTACAAATTCTGCCTGAAAAAAGTGAATGAGTGATTTCAAAGTGCGAAGAATAAAGTTGAAAAACTGATAAGATTTTATATGCATGCAACACGTAATATATTAGCGTAACAGTAGTAGTGGCATAGTGTACTATATATTTAAAGTTTTTAAAGTGTAGGTTACTGACTATACAATGCATACAACATTTTTTTTGATATACATAAAAATTAAAACTGACAACTGTTTTCTTTTTGTTCTTTTGTAGGGCCTTGCCATGTAACTCAAACTGATATGGCTAACTCTTCTCAACCGTAACCACATCTCTGAAAATTCAAGTTCCTGGCCAACTTTCAAAAAAAGTTACTTTAACACAAGACAACAACAACTTCTTGAAGTACGACTCTGCCATAATTAATATTAGTAAACTAAATAAGACAACACAATTTGCTCCTTTGCGGTTTCAAGAGGAAATGACTGATAAAACTTGATGACATAACATCTAATAAACAGAGAAGAAGAAAAAGTAAAATTAAAGACTGACAACAACAAAAAAATAACAGAAGAGCAGGACCCAAAATCAAAAATAGAAAAAATTACACATTCCAAATATCCAACTATAAATATAACTCTGGAAAATCCTGTAAAATCTGTATATATATAATAGTGTGCCAAATTGTATGAGAGGAATTAATTACCTGTTTATAATAGAATCGCATATATATATACTAGTTAACATAGACGTATACGTAAAAATAGTAGTACTAAATATATATATTTAATGTCAAGACCTATCAAGTTTAATTAGTCTATATACATATTAATTATTTATAATTGCCAAATTCATCGCACAGCATCCTATACTGTGATTCACACCTGAGAGCTTGTAAAAACGAGGAAGAAATTTTTCACACACAACACGAGAAGCAAAAGCAGAAATACAACAACAGCAATAAATTCTTGTAGATTTTAGCTGATACATCTGACATCATCATCTTGATTTTGTCCCACCCACGTGCATTGATGTGGCGTGTGATCATGATGGAATCTTACAATATTACAACAACCACCGGCATTATGATGTCTATAAAATAAAAAAAATAAATATTAAATATATTAAAAAAAGTATTCACGGGGAGGCACTCTTCTATTCAGTAAGTCTTTGACCTTGTCACTCAAACTTATTATTTAGTATTTTATAGTTAGTTAGTTGTTAGTAGTAGTCTTTGATAGAATTTAGAGTAGTAAAGTAAGTTTTTCTCAGCCTTCAAATGTTTCATAAAGTTCATGACTAACAAACATTTTCATGCGTGTAAACGAATCTTCCTTTATAGCTGTAATATTTACATATACGTAGTTATTAAACTCATTAATTAAACCTTTGAGAATATGAGAATGTTTTACACACTTGTATTTATGTACGAGAGAAGAAGAAACGGAAATCTAGCCTTTTTCATGTTGTTTAGTACCTCTTGCTTTTATAATGGTCTTTATGTATTACTCTAATCTGTAATTGGTTTTTTTTCTTTTTTCCGGGTGATAACAGTTTCTCTACAAAAATGAATCAGATGAAGTGTAGCAGTATGCCATCCTTACAAATTCCTGCAAAGGTCTCAATGACGCCCGAGAATAAGAAGCTGGACTACAACTTACGGCTGACCAATAGTAATACTTTGCCTTCTAAGAAACTCAGGTAATTATTATACTTAAAGTACATTATAAAAAGTGTGAAGAAGAACACACACGAAGATGATGGCAAATAGCAAATGACTATGTGTTTTAATGTATTCAGGATGTGTGTTGACATTTGAGACTTTGACACAACTTTGCTATCAGAGAGTCAACTGTTATGTATATATAATATATATAATCTACAAAACTATTGTTTACTTTGTAATGTCCGGTGCTTGTTAGTTGACATTCTTGTGTAGAGAGTATTCAGGTTACATTATATAGTATAGTTTGATGATGATATTTCTATCTTACTATGTACTAGCTATATAGCATAACTAGCAGAGCCGTATATGTAAACAAAGTGATGAGATAATTCTTTTTATATGTTATAGTTAATGTTTGTATTTATAATAAGAAGCTTTGTAAAATGATGATAAGATTAGTTGTTTATATTATTATGAGAGCGAGTTTATTCAGGTCTCTGTACTGTTGTACTTTTGACTAGTGTGACCGTTGGTTGTTTTGAACGTTGATGTAGGTAATGTGTATAGTTTAGAATTTTTATAGTTCAAAGAGGCTTAGAAAGATTACATGTACTTATTATACTTTGTGTGTAAGGTGTGAATTATTTGTAATTGATTTTTTTTTGTATATTTTATCATAGACGTACTACATTGGATAAAAAAATGTGGAGACGATCTTGGGGTTCGACAGAGGAAAGGGATTTGAGCTTGAACGATACACAACAGGAAGAGTTTTGGAAAGAATGTGTTCAATCTGTTCAGGTGATTATATAAATAAATATTGAATATCATATAATTTCAAATGATGTAATTGATGAAATGTG
>VCNE01004011.1:0-10610 GCA_009869805.1 Oncopodura yosiiana | reverse complement strand
TTATTGATGACTAACTTGAGGCATAGTGTTGAACAATTGTCTCTATTTCTAATAATGGAAACAACAGCAACTTGTTGCCTCAAAGAAAGAATTGAAGTAGTTTAAATCTTTTAGTTCATGCCGACTATTTTTATTAATTGACAAAGTCTCGAGTAGACTAAATGACTAGATATACGCCTTTCCTTTATGCTTGTTATCTAGATTTCAATATTTTGTAGTATAAAGCAAAATGGACTCCAAAAGAATTCCTCAGTGATATTAAATCACATCACCAGACAACTCATAAGTTAAAAGCTACCTAAACTAATCTTTTTGCTAAAAGTTTGTAAATAATATAAACCTTGAATTTTGATTAGCATTTCGGGAGCAGTGTACCAATTTCAGTCTTGCATGTCATACCGTCGTTTTTCATCTCCTACAGTCTTAAAAATTTCAATTGCAAATTTTAGCATTACGACTTCAAGCTGTGATTACGAAAAAATATTCTGTAGTCCAACAGTAGTGGGCATAGTATGAAAAATATTGAGAATCTTTTTCATCTCTTGCAAACAGTAGTGTGACAAATACATACAACAAAACTAACATACAAAACTGTTTTATACAAAGATCACCCACTAGACAAGACAAAATTTGTGTGTCTTCACACATTACTCTCATGCTATGCTTTTTTACTAGTAAGTAGTCGTCACAATGTACAGGAAAGAAAGAAGGAGAGTGTCCAATGCCGAAAAGACATAGGGCAAGAAAAGTAAAAGATGTTGCCTTCACTTTTGCCTAAACTAAAAGATTGTAAACATTACACAGTATAACTAACTACATTAGTAAGTAAAGGTAAAAAAACGCGACTATATACTACTGACACGTTATAGAGTCACTCTCATTCTCATTTCATTTGGCTCATTTCTCTTCTCTCCTCTCGTCTTCATCTTCTTCTCATTTCTATAAAGATTAGGTAAGTCGACAAAGAATTTTTCTTGTTTCTTGGCAAGTGAAGACGGACAGAAGACTCTTTATAAGCTGAAGGTATATAAGCTCTCAACACTCAATTGCATAAGCACATTTCGACAATTCTAGTTCAGTTGAGACGACGTTTAAAAGAGAGTGAAATCTTCTTATTCTTTACTAATTACAAGCATTTGATTCTAAAGTGTATTAAAGTAGTGTGAGAGACAATAATATTGAGAAAACTGAGACATTTTTGTCAAATGTGTTGGAATATTTCTGGAAATTGAACATTTTGGAAGAAGAGAGTTTATATCATAGTGTTCATCTTAAACAGCGGAAGCAACAGGAGTTCAGTACAACAACAATCAATATGAGAACAATTTTCGTGGTTAGTAAACAAATTTCTTGTTTTTAATAAAGTAACTATTAACAAGCTATATATACTATAATCATTCATAGCACGTTTTAGAAGTATTTCCTTCCTAATAGTAAAAAATATTTTATTCATGGCAAGCCTTTAATTGACATGTTTGCAAGTAGTTAGTTAGTAAAGCAATTTGGACATTAAAATTCTATTATAGTTTCTACACATGGAAACTTCTAACTTTACTCCATAATTCATTTTATCAAAAATTCAACATCTCAGGTTACAAAATGACGTCCTACTAAAATTTCAATGAAATGATTTCAAAAATGTCATTTACATTTAATAGATCAGCACGCACCTACAACTAACTCTGTCTATATAAGCTTCGAATCTATTTACTTCCGTGACGAATGCGCTATAAGTACATATATTTGTCATCATAAATGTAAACATATTTGTTCAACAATCTCTCTATTTTACTTTACTTTACTACCTACCCCTTTATTATTTCTAACTTCACTTCACAACCTAAAAAGACGGCTTTCGTTCTTATTATATGACTCTTTATGAGACTATGAGTAATGACAGTCTACTTAATGTAGCTCAAGCTCTGTGTATAATATTCCATCTGAAAATTCTGAATGAAACAAAAGGGATGAAGACTCTTCTTTATACTATATAGTTTCTACATATATATAAGACACTTGATTTCAATTGAAATGCACTCATTCATTTTTCTCAATTGTTATCTTGTCACGATTAAAGAATCCCAAACTTGGTTTGATGTGGGTATATAACTTGTCATTTTAGCATATATATATAAATTGTAATATGCCATGTAACTACCTACACTACACATTAAAAACATTTATAAACAGAACACAACAGTAAACATGAAAAACATGACAGGACAAGGTAGAATTAAAATTCTTCTATATTTACACAAAAGGAACACAGAAGCTAAAACAAATTTTTTTCTTATCTTTCCTTTGCCACCCTGTGAGATTTAGCTTTCAAGATCAGCACATTGAAGTGCTAAAAAAGTTAACTTGTTCTAAAGGGAAAAACAGACAATATAATTTAATTTAATATGAAAACTCAGTCAGCATCTCTCGGCTTACTTTTGCCTTTTTTCATAGTAAAAACTTGCTCATTCGCTTCAACACTTTACTATTCTTCATTCATTTGTAGTCATTCATTCATTTCATAGTGTGAGATAGACCACTTTCATGTTCAATGTTCTTCTCATCTTCGTGTATTTTATATATGTCGTCTTGTTCTTTGGACACGGTCGAAGTGACACATAAGAGAGAGAGAGAGAATTTCTTTCACATTCCTTAATATACTCTAAATAGTCTACAATTAGAACTTTGTAAATTAGCTTAACACCTGGCCGATACTTTGTTCTTGAAACTTTTCCTTGTCAAAAATATCTGATCAAACTGCCAGATAAGAATTTCATATGAGAAAAATGTTGAGTGTTGTATGGGTCTTACTCACGAATTTAGAATTCTTTCATCTAGCGTTTTTCACGGTGTAAAAGTCGCATTGTAATGTCATTAACGTGTATTTTTGCAATATATGAATGTACAACAAGTAGTGAGTAATATAAAGTGACTATAGTAGAGCAAAAAAAATGATTTTGATGATGATCTCTGTTGATGTTAGCGTGAGATAGACTCTTGTACCTACCGCATTGCTTTTCTCTCTCTATATATATATATTTCTATATTCTATATATGAAAATCATGATTCATGATGCAGAGCTCGCAATCTGTCGGTCACTTTTAGTTGTATATATATATATGTATAAAGAAATAATATGAATATGGTATTAGAACATTAGAAGGTAGTTTATTAGTCTAGAGAGTATATAGTAAGTAGTAGTTAGTTATAGCATAATAGGTATTTAGAGAAGAGTCACGACAAATTACTAATAAGTTTAGAGAACAGGTACATTACTGACGTCCTTCGTCGTGTCGTGATGATGAGCATAGTGAGCACATTTTAAAAATCTATCTTAGCTCAAATGTTGAGCACAACATCAGTGAAAGTTTCTCTTGTATACTAAAGTTTTAGTTAGGTCTTTAGCTGTAGTATAAAGTGACAGCTAATAAAATAATTTGTAGAGCTGCTTTGTAGATTAGGATGAAAAACTCTTGGATGGTTCAATTTTCTAATCTTTTTTCTTAGCAAAGAAAAAGAGAAGCCTCTAAACACATAACCAGAGAGAGACACTCTGTACTTTGTCATTCTGTCGTCTTCTTCTTGTGTAAAATATAAACTTTTTGGCAATGGCATTTACTTTTATCAGTAGTATATATAAAAAAATTCTTGTTATGGTTTTTCATGTGAAATCCTCTTTATAATAACGTTTTCATATTTGACGTTTTGCTCTCATCTTCTTCAGCATCTTGAGCAACACACAATCTCTTACTCAAATCTTTCTCACATTCAAACCTAGATTCACTATCTAAACAACCTTCTTCTTACAATGTAGGAAGTGCAATAAAATACCTTGAGGTATACATACAATATAATGCTATAATTTGTCAACTGGTACATTATAAATACAAGAGTCATACATATATATACTAACAATCTGTTGAATGTAGTACAATATTAAATATTATTATGAAGATGAAGTGCAGGTTTGTATTCCAATGCCTTGTGGCTAGAAAAAAACTTTTTTGAAGATGAGTCTCTAAATGTTGAGTGCTATATTAGAGTAGAAGAGTGTAGAGCTACATGCAAGTGAATTATGACTAGCTATTTAGTGATGACTTTTTAAGCTTGTATGATAAGTTCCTTGTACATAAGAAGAGAGTCATATTTACAAAATCATCTCAAGAGGAGGCAAATGATAGAGAGATGAATATAAGAAGAGTAGAAGAGAATCTGGAAAGTGAAAGTTGCTTTAGAATTTTTTTTTCATTCTGGTTTACTTGACTTGCCTTCAATTTAACAACTTGAATCTTCTTATGTGTATATGACAGTCTTATATGGTATATATATGAAGATATTATGATTATGAGTAATGCACAACATTTATTATGTAGCAGCATTAAAAAAACTTTTGAATGACATGTTAGCAGTAAATATTATATATATTTGATTCAATACTCTCAATTTTCAAAGTCTATTTAGCATCGAACAACATTATAGATCTTTAGTAGTGATGATGCAATTTCATTTTTCTCAATTCAAGTAGTCTCTCTTCATCTCATCTCAAGACATAAAGAAAATAGAAAATGAAAAGAAAATTAATCCAATTGCTCTCAATAGATTTAATTCAGTAGTCTCAAAAAATGTTATTGAATGTAAAATACAATTCAAAATTCAATTACTCAAGAGAGATAAGTACAATAGTACATCTATATATATGTATATACAAGATACAACAACAATATTTTACAAGATTATTATGAATGAATGAATTCTTGCCACAAGAACTAGTACAATAAGAAACCAACGTCATGTCAGTCAAAAAAAATCTTTTTTTATTGTTAATCAGGAATGATTGATAAGATTGAAAATTGAATTAAACTTTTTTTTTCTTCTAAAGAGTGAGTGACTGAAACCGTTGAAAGCTCAACAAACGTAATTTCTATTGTTAAGATTTTTGACCGTTCTCTCGTTAGTGTCATGTAACATAATTATCATAATGCAACTCAATTCATATTCCCATATGTCTTATATACAGAAGTCACAAAAATCTGACAGGAAATGCAAATATTCTTTAGGTAACTTAATAAGATTCTTGTTATAATAAATATATATAATAAAGTGATATGATATGTATTAATATATATGTGCTACAAGTTTTGTATACACACAAAAAAAGCTTTGCTACCTTAATTTGCATAAGAAATCAAGAATCATATATATACTACATAGGTAAACTGTGTAAACTCTATGTCATTTGTGTAGGTGCAACATGCAAACAGTAGGCAGCGGAAGTATTATAAGAGATGGGATGTTGAACACATGTATTTACTGTAGTAAATATTTTTTTAACAATTTTCATAGTGTAAATGTAAATGGGTCTGGTAAAGATATATATCTCTGTAGCATAAAGAGGTGCAGATGATGATGATGAGATTTTCTTTTTTTTCTTTATTGTTTGTTCACATTCATGTCGTATTATATCACAGAAGCATGCAAAAAGGTAACAACACGACAGTAGCTCATATATATAATGACCTGTAATCAAACCTGTTTGTATATTATACAATTCCATCTACTCATATGCTAGCATTAAATTATTAACATCTTTTGACTAACATCACTTCCACAGAGAGAGAGAGAGAGGAAGAAATTGCATAATAGTCTGCCAATCGAATAAGTCATTGAGGAAGAAAATGACATGATGCACTTGGGAATTAACACATTTTAGTTTTTAGTGGCTTTTACCATTTAGAGATTGGATTAGATCATCATCAACAGAATTATTATTATTGCTACTTCCAATTGAGAAGAGAATCAAGAGGGAGTGCATATTATGTAAAGTACATACGTACGTATTATTCCTCGTCACAAGCACTTATTGTTTACGGATGTTGATAGAATAATATGGCACTCAATAAATTGATTTGATTGAGATTTTCTTTTTAGAAGAGTGCTAAAAACACTTCAACAAGACAAGAGAGAGAGAGAATTGTCATAATTTACAATAGTCATAATCATAACAAAAAAAGAGATTAAAGTGATGATAAGTGGTGAGTAGTCTTTTATATTCTTCCTGATTGATTTTTACACTTTTGCTTTTTAATCTCACTTCATCTTTTTACAAAATCTTCTCTCCAATGAAATAAAAAGGGGTTAAGAGATTTACTATATGGTCTGGTCAGTCAAAAATATACAGTAATTAATCAGGATGTTGTCACGATCAACTTTTTCTCATTGCCCTAAAGAAATTGCATATTGCATGCATATAATAAAAATGCACTAGTTAAAGAAGAAGAAGAAGGAAAGTGAATATAAGAATCAGAACAAGTAGAGCTGATGAATTTGAAATCGCATTTTTAGCTTTTGTCTTTTTCGTAGCGTCATCTTTTACTTAGTCATTAATCATTGCGTTGAATCAGGTGCAATTAATTAAAAGTGAACTGTTGCATGGCATGATGGATGATAAATGATGATGATGATGTGTAATGCTGCGTTGACCAAGTCAAGAATTTAATTCATAATTGTTTTTGTCTATATGCTCTTCTTTACAGATTTTAGCATCAATGGTGATGCTAGTAGCTTCAAAACCTGAGTCACCAACAAAAAGTTATAGAACTGTCAGAACACCATCATCAGAATTAAATTTTCAACCTGTTCCTTCTGTAGCACAATTACATATTGCTCCAACAAATAATCATCATGTTGAGCAACCAACTTCACAATATGCATCTTCAAGACAAGACTATGTTACACCAACATATACAAATATCCAGTCTCAATTTACTGCTGCAAGTCAAAATCAACAACAATATGCTGCAGCTGCTACATCACAATACCAACAATATGCCTCACCACCTCAACAACAATTATTTACATCTCCATCACAAAATCAATACTCTCAACAACAATTTAGCCAACAACCTCAGTACTCTGCTCCAAGTCAGCAATATTCTGATCCTGGTCAACAACAACAACAACCACAATATTCTGCACCAACTAATCAACAACAATACTCAGCACCAGCTCAGGTTCAAGTTAGTTATGGTGCACCACCACAATTGCCACCAGGTAATTTTTTTATTTTGTAATTACTATTTATAGAGAATTTTCTTAATTAAACTTTTGTTATTTACTGCATATTAGGAGCTGTTCTTGGACCCTCTCCAGTTGTAACAGGTAAAAAGATTTTTATTAGTTTAATGTAATTTAGTTAGAATTTATTTTACAAAGACAATACTGCATATATTATATAGGAGCTGATCCAAATCATAATGTTGAGTATAGAATTGTCTATGTAAAAGGTAAAAATTAATATTTACTAAAATGAAAACTGATGTTACAAATTTTTATTTGTTTCTCTACTACTAATTAGGTCCAAAAATGCGTCAACCAGATGTTGTACTACCACCACCACCACCAAAACAAAAAACTCTTGTTTATATTCTAGTGCCAAGGTATATATAAATAAAGAAACCTTTTATTTAAATTAGTTTTCATTAAATATATACAATATCTTCTTAATTTTAATAATTCTTAGGTACGAGGCTCCTGATCCAATTATTATTCCACCATCACCATCAACAACACCAGAACCACCACAAGTCTTTTTCATCAGATATAAAGCTCCCAAGAAAAATAAGGGAGCACAACAGACACCAAGTTCTTCATATGGCTCACCACTTGGAGCTGAAAGTGGACATGTTCCAGTTTTTGTCAAAGCACCAGCAAAAAGCAAAAGTTCCGAGTCTTCAAAACCATCATCAACAGAACATCAAGTCTCAGTATCATCAAGTAGCAGTAGTACTTCAACTTCCTCAAAATCTAAAACTTCCTCACCTACTTATGGATCTAAAACTAAATCTCAGTGATTGATTGAATTGTAATTAGTTGACTTTATTAAAAAAATGAGTGAATGTTTATCCTATATTTGGTGAATAAAAAATATGTTTATATTCTTTGTGGATGTTTATATGTGTATGTAAATGGTGAATTATAATTTTATAATAATTAGATGTAAATGTTATTTTTTTGAGTACGGTTGTATTTACATGAAGAAAATGAATGTGGAGGAGTCTTCTCTCTAAAAAGAAAATTTCCATTTGTAAAAGTTATATTTATCACAAATATGTCTAGAGTATAAATAAATATATGTAGATTACATGTCACGTCAAGTCATCACAACCACCAATAATTATTAATGAGTTAATGATCAAGTCCTCCATTCATTCTAAGATTTATTTTTGTATTTGAAAATATGTATGTTATACTTCTAAATCTATATATGTAATATACTAACACAAATTTCTTCCGTAATAGGTTACATAAAAGACATCGATTGCTATTTAAATATATATGTAATAACTTGTTTTGGTGTCAATTACAAAAAAGAGACATTATTATGCACTTATATATGCATAAATACATGATCAATAGATAAAAAGAAACTTGTTGAAAAAGATGAAGAAAACTCGGAAGATTATTTCCTGTTCGATCAACACCACACAATCTACTTCCGTCTTTTCATTCCACTTGTTGTGAGTATACTATACTATATATCCTCCTCCTTTCTTAGTTGATAGTTTTTGCCATTAATATTATATTGATGTAATAATATGTAAAATGCATTAAGAGTGATGCTACGGAATAAATTGTGTCATAAACAAGTTGTTGGTTAAAAACTTTTTGAAATGAAGACGAAATATTATGATTAGATGATGATGAGGTTGTGTATATATAAATTAAGCATTTAATTGCCCATATAGTTCAGAGCACAGGTGGTACTCTCATGTAATCATAATTATACCAGACACTAATGCACTAATATGGAAAGGTATACATTTCTACCTTACGGCGGCTCTTCTTCTTTTATGTAACATGTATAAGTGGATATCCTTTTGTTTACAAGATGCTCTTCTACTAAAAATGCAAAGTTGTCTTCATTTCTTTTTTATTACATGAGATGATGAAGTAATATAAGAAAATGCAAATTCTTACGATGCTCATCACTTTCTACACATTCCAGAAGATTAGTAACTCTTTTTGGTCTTGTAGAAGAAGCTCAATCAAACCAACAATAACGACGGCATTGAAGTTGAAGAAGAGAAATTTGCATTATGGGTTTCATCTTCTTTCATTACATAAAAATGAGATACGTGAGCAAACTACATTAGGAGAATATCGTAATACCTGACCATCTCATTTAATTTCACTGGGCTATGTGGTGTAGTCAAACACAATGAAAGTCAAAAGTCATCACAATAATAATGCGCTACCTAAACAATGAAAATGCATTCATAATAATAAGCAAACCAGTTCAGTTTGTATGTCATCGTCACGATCGTCGTCTCTACTGTCGTGCAATATATTGAATGGTATGAGAAGAATTAAAGGAAAAAAGAAGGAAGGAAGTTTTTATTTCACTTAAGTCCAATTCTCTAAATTAAATTTCCTTTTTGATAATTTTTTTTCTAAAGCTAATAAAGTACTGCATTTTGCATTATAAATGTCTTACATGTCTAAACNTCACTTAAGTCCAATTCTCTAAATTAAATTTCCTTTTTGATAATTTTTTTTCTAAAGCTAATAAAGTACTGCATTTTGCATTATAAATGTCTTACATGTCTAAACTGCAACCACAATATAAAAAATAGCATGGCTAAACTAATTGCGAGTAAAAGGAACTAACCATTTTGCTCTGCTTCTTATTTCTTCACACTCTAATGTCACGGTGTGTTATATTGGCTCAGATTTTTTTTGGTAGCAGCAAAACAAACTGCATTCTCTAAGGGCATTAGCATTAATGACATTGCTAAAAATGCTAAACTACTAAACTCTTTTTGCCATTCATTCATTTACTATACTTTTGTATATTATTTACTTTAGACTATATGTGATACGCGATGCAAATGCACCTGACACACTCACTGTTGTCCATTATAATTTTCAATCTTCTTAGGAACTCATTACTCGTCTTATTCTTTTGCTTCTCATTGCAAAGTCATGCTTTTGAAAAAACTTTATGTCAAGTCTCATTTAGCTGTACTATATACAGAGAAATGAAAAGTAAATATACTAATTTGTAACTGAAAATAGTAAATGAGTTTATGTGTACTACTACTGTTGTATATTATACTAATAACTAATTAGCAACATTATAATATGTTTGTCATTTTGGCACGTGTAATTAATAATAATTATTTACTTTAGTTTTACTTAGTGAAGCAAGTAAGGATGTGCAATAACAAAATTTCTAGATAATAAGTCTTGAACTACATTTTAGTTATATGTACGTGTGGTGATCTGAATAGAAATGGAAATTGCTTTCAACCTACAAGCATCAAGCGCGTCTCTCTCTCTCTTTCTCAAAACTCATGAGCTCAAGATTTACTTTTAGAGTCATACATTAGCCTAAAGACAGTTGAGGAGAAAAAACTCATCTACATGAAAAGGAAGTGTATAGAATCATTTATCATACTTGAAGCAAAGAAGGGAACATTATACTACATGTTGACGATGCTAATTTCATTAGCATGAGAAGATGTCTTGGATACTTTTCTTCTTTTTTAAATTAAATCAAAGTCCACGATGATAAGAAATAGGAAATTCTGTAAAACTTTTTCAAAATTAAATC
>VCNE01004009.1:0-56886 GCA_009869805.1 Oncopodura yosiiana | reverse complement strand
AGATACGCATCAAGACTGGAGAAGAAGAGGAATCTTTTCAAAACCATTAGAGTAGTGGTCTTCTCAAATACTTTTTCTGAAGAGCGGATTTAAAAAAAGTAGAAATACCTTTGGACACTAAGTACATGAAGAACACAAAACAGGATTGAAAATGGAAATACTTCATGTTCTAATGCAATTTCATGGAGTTGTGAATCTCTATGAAAATCCATTTAGCTAACAGTCCAAGTAAATTGTAAATGCATTAGAAGGTAAGGTAAAGCTGCTTTTTATTGACAAAAAGAATTCTCATTCTTTCAGTTATAATAAACAGAACAGCACAGCAGCGTTATTTAACATTTATTTACTAAAGAAAATATATAGTAGCAAAATGACACTGTTTTAAAAGCGTGTATATTTCTTTAATTTAGAAGTGAGCATGTTACTTCAAAAAGGAAAGAAGCAATTCAAAGAAAACAGGACTGAAATTGAATGTAAATAGTGTTGACAAACTAGTAATTAAAGTCAGTACTAATTACTCAAGATAACAACTCTGTTTTCCAACAGATATATAAAGACGTCTTCAAAAGACATTTCTTGAGACAACTATTAATTGACTTAATTGCTATGCAGAACTATGCCGCTTTTGTATTTATTTGTCTCTGAAGACCATCTCTGTAAAATTGATGATAAGAATTTTAAATTTTCAATTAAAGTCGCAATTCTTTAGATATCTTATTCATGTTTTGCAAAGAAGTATATATCTAGAGTTTAAAGAAGTAGACTAGTAGCAATTATGCAATGTCTAAATCCTAAATGACTTGTTAGCTAAAATACATGCGACAAGTTTTGAAATATGCAAAAGTGAATGAGTTGGAAGTAATTATCAAATTATGGAAATTCCAAGGCTGAATTGATAGAAAAGTGGTTATAAAATGTGAGGGAGAGATAATAGAAGAGAGAAAACTACAATGGAGTAATTTACTTTAATTTTTGAATAGTATCCGAAGAAGAATGTAATTGGTACACTTAATGGCTTTTACTTGTTTGTTAGTACCAATGCGGATATCTCAACACATTTATATTATTTTTCAACNAATTGGTACACTTAATGGCTTTTACTTGTTTGTTAGTACCAATGCGGATATCTCAACACATTTATATTATTTTTCAACTTTATTTACAGGTTTGAGTCGACTATACGTAAATTGAGTTGAAAGAAAAGAATTCATTCATATATTGCTTATCTCTCATATTTAGAAATTAGACAGGAAATATCTTAAATTAAGAAATTGAATGGTCTATTCTCATAGCATAATTATTATATTTTTTCTCTTCTTATTTTCATAAACATTCCAATGGTCAATTAGGAAGAAATGCTAAATATGTCCTCATTTACATTAGCATTGGATTATCGTCTCAAAAGAGAGAGAGAGAAAAGACCCAACATATTAACCTGAATATTTAACACGAGTTAAAAATGCATTTAATGACTTTTTCCTTTTGCTCACTTTAGCCTCAGTTTTTAAGTGATTGTAATAATGCTCATTATGAAATGACAAAATAATAAGATTTATGACTTGGACGTAAAACTGAAAGTGTCCTTCATGTGATGAAAAGTGTATTTATTATTATTATTACGCTATATATGTATAAGAGCAAAAAGTAGTTAGCATTATAGTAGTAGAGCTAAAGATAATTTTGTGATAGAGAGAAAAATGCTATAATAAAATTTCTACCTTGAAACTAGGACAAAGTAAGCAAGTGAGTAAAGTACATGTTGAAAAATGGAGATTAGTAGTTGAAAAGTGTAAATTGTGTTTGTTTTTCTTCTACAAATGCTACAAAAACTCTAATGCTTTTATACAAGGCCAACCATCAAAAGTCTAAATTGATTACATACAGCTTAAAGTAGTGCTGGAAGCCTTTGAAAATAACATTAAAATGTGTTTGTTATTTTCTCTCCACTATTGTTTTTCACAATAATGTGTTCCAAGCTGCGTGAGTTGGAAAGTTGGAAATTTATACATTGTTTTTTTATCTCTTCTATAATAATTTCAATTTACAATCCATTTCAATCAGTTTAACTTTGTATATTTTTCTCAGCCTTTGATGTTTTTAACACTATATAAAAAGCCTTGGCATTGGCATTTTATAGATAGAATTGAATGAGACATAATTAAATTTGAATGGACGATGGATGTAGAGAAAAAGAGTGAAAATAGGCTGTGAAAAAACTACTCCTTTCAATTCCGATTTGTGTCTAAAATCTCTATATTGCTCTAAGGCTTCAAAGTACATAGCGTTTATGTATAGAGAGTGCTACATATATGTATTGTCGATAGAAAAACATTATGCATCTCAATTCTATTTGTGAATAAAACATCACATTATATTATGTTATGCCTACAACTTTTTTGTTGTTTGGACCAGGCCACCATGTAAAATGTAACTACAGATAAAAACCATAATATTGAAAGAACTTAATGCAATTTTGGTAGCTTCTAAAGCCACCCTGGAAGTTGACATCTGCCACATTTTATACCATACGTGTCTTTTTTTCTATTTTCTATCAAAGCTTTTTGATTCACTATACTATACCACTAAACTGTCATTTGACATTCATGTTACTCTCTGTGATAATGTAAAGTAAATTCTGGCTTTCACTTTACGTATTACGTACATAGAGCTTTATTATGAATAAAAGGGAGATGCAAAAAATTGTCAATTTGTATACTAAATTATGAACTTTATTACGTATTGGTGTAGTGAATGCACATACTTTTTCACTCGATTTGCTAAAATGTAATTTCATCTTTTGTATATATATTTCTACATGCTGTACGCAATTAAATTACATATTACTCACTAAATACATCCTGCTGTGAGTTCCTTTCATCAAAGACGTGTAAACAAACTTCTTTTTAGGAAACTGGAAATTGTGTCTATGGTATAGTTTTTTGGTACTTTCAAATTAAATTGCTGACACCTGCTTCCACTAATGGATAAGAAGAAGATGAAGAAGCTTACAACTGACCACAAAACTCATTTACCACTGAATTTCACTCGATTAGTTTCTTTATTTCAACTCGTTACTAATATATAGATACACTTGAATTTTTCCATTAGCCACTCGACGTATTCCCATACTTACTTCTTTTGCTAATGTCATTCATTCCTTAAATGTTAATGTAGCGTATAGAGTTGAACTATAGATGATCTTTTTAGTTTGTTTGTGAGAACCAATTTCATGTTTAGCAATAGGTTGTTGTGCTACTAATTACATCTGCTCATTTGTGCTGAAAGGGGAAAGGAAGAGAAGAAAGCTTCAAAGAGAGGAAGGAAGGAAGTAAAAGAACAAGTGATTAAGAGTTCTTCTTCCAAAAGTTTTTACACACATGAATGAGGTTTTCTCCTATATAGATGATTGAACTCAACTCAACTTTCTTTTATAACTCTATTACCATTCAAATTCATTTCATAATGCAATTAGCACATTATTAATGAAGTTACTGTACTCAATTATACAAAAATTAAGAGCTGGAAAGAGAACTAAACTCCACTTCAACACCTGTTAAACTTTTATTATAGCTTTAACCCTTTTTCCTATACAAACCGGACAATGCTATATAGAAAAGTCATGTCATATAGAATAATAGTGGATAATTCAATTGATTTTGATTTTAAATCGATTTCATATATGTATATATATTTAGATAAAGAAGATAGATCCTGATTTGATAAAGCATTTTGTCATTTGTCATATCGGAGGATAAAAAGATTGAAGAACTTTTCAAGTCAATTTTTTTAAAAGAGAGCTTAGTAGAGTAATAACAAAAGTAAGTTTGAGAGAATTACTAGAAGATTATTGTTAAAATGTGAGTGTAAAAGAGCTTTAATATTTGATTCTCTCTCTCTCTATTCGAGTACTAGAGAGCATATAAAGTAGAGAGAGAGAGTACTTGAGTAAACTCAATGTGATTTAACAATTCACACTTGGTTATTACCATTTAGTATCTAAAGGGGTAAACTAAGGTATTATATACCATGAGTATATAAAGGATATGAAGAGAGTGAGTTTTCAATTCAACTACAGCTAAAAAAGGGTTATTGACTACATACACACACATTAGTACAATTCATTATACATGCTCATGTGAGAGAGAGGAATTACATACATAAACCAGCTCTAATTTGATTTGAGCCTCAGTAAACATCTGCTGTCTCTTGTCTACCTTTCTCATATATTCATCAATGAATCAACTCTGACTCTACACTGACTTTTAACTAATAGTACTAAACAGAGTGTGAGCAATTCCACACAAATAGTAATCAATAAGTACACAAATCTTTATGCAACAACTTTAAGCAAAGTGTCAATTAGCTAGGGATACTTTAGCATTGCTGCAACCATTTGGAATAAAAAAATATTTGGTTATGTAAAGAAGTTTATGTCCTATTCTAAAACATTATCAACTATGAAATAATAAGAAATTGCTTATTAAATGCATGAGACTCTACTGGGAAATCAAAATCAACTTGTTCTTCTCTCATGTCAATTTGCCTTGTCTACATAATAGGCTAGATATGTATTGTAAGTCTATATAGAAGGCAATTTGAATTTGAATGATTGTTGTTAGCTTTCAAAAGATGATGATAAGCCTTTATAGATTTTGGATTGGATGAATATAAAAAAATTGTGAGTTTTGATGGAAACAAGAGGACTGTATATATGGTAAGAATGAAGATTGAATGAGTTGAAAGGGTTGATGTAAGTTTGTGTGGCATTCAGCATTTTACATATGGCATGTGTCTCTCTCTAATATAATCCATGATGTTACATATGGAGACTGATTTTATATAATATTAACTTGTTTTTTTTTCTTCTTTGGAAAGAAGAGATAGAGAAAGACCGAGTGAGTTTATAGGAAAATCAATCTTGGTGAGACTTGGAGTTGTTCTTTCTTAAATTGGAATAATCGGATTAAACTTGGAGAACATATAGGATTAGATAATGTTACCCATTTGGCAGTTGCTTTTTTCTCTCTCTCATTCGACTTTTTTACTTGTATTGCATTGAAGTATTTTCATAGTACAATCGAATTTGCACGTGCTATGATGTAAAGACAAGAAGACATGTCACATAAAGCCGCAGCAAGTTCTACATAAAGTACAAAAATAATAAGAAGTACATATATACTATAATTATTAATGTATTCTAATAGACAATAGGCATATATAAGTAAATCAAGTATTAGAACAAGTAAAAAACTTTTACAGAATCAAACAACTTTTTAGTTTTTTTTAATCTTCATCCCGTCTCTTATCTGACAAAGTGTTACAAGCATTTAAATTTAATCGACACATGTCATGTTTTTGTATAAATTCAAGAATTTAACTCTTTCTCTCTCTGTCTTTAAGAATCTTCACAGAGATTTGAAGTAGTTTTTTAACTGGAACAAGTTGAGAACAAGTGAAATAAAGGGGGGTAAAAACCCTTCATGATTATGAGTTTGATTGACGTTTTGTGCCTCACAGCAGAATCAGAAAAGTGGCAGGAAACATTTTATGACTAGTTTTGTACAAAACATAACATGAGGATGATTTTCTATATAACTAACATGCATTTACTTTGCGTTTAAGATAAAAGGTGTTATTATTGTTTTAAATATGACATGAGTTATATGTACATTGATGCTTCTTCATATATTCATACATGAGTCTTCAAGTGGATCCTTCCTGTGTTACCTTTTTTCAATTTTTTTATTTTCTGGAACAGCTACTTAGCACTCTCAAGGCACTTGGCACCTTGGCACTTAACATTAGTAAAGGTGTTGGTTCTCTGACATTGATGTTACCTACTTTAGAGTTCTCTAAATCAGTGTATTTAAATTTATATATTGGCTTTCCTCTTTTCTATTATCTTTTTACTATATAATATAGCATTGCTAAATAGTCTCCTTTAGCCCTTGTAACACTATGTAATTTACTACCCGATAGTTTTTTTTTGTATGTTTCATAAGAGTATCATGAAATTGTTACTTTCGAGTACTTTACATATATTAATTATTTGTATTGTAAACGAGTACTACATGAAACTTGAAACGCGTTTTGGAACATTGCAACCTATAATAATAATCATACACAAGATCGCTTATCTTTCCCATCATTATATTTTCTATAATACAGTACAACATGAGTAGCCTCAAACGGAGGAAATAAACTATTCGATTACTTAAACATGTTATTCGTGTCATAGTCATCGTTTTTTTTATTTGCGACAAATAGAATAAAGTGTAACTAAACTAATCTTTTACTCTTTTGAGCAGAAGACCACCACAAACATGAAATATTCAAAGTTTTTTTATGAAACACTTGTGATACTTTTATTCTCATCGAGAGAAAATATGTAATCATATAGGGGAGAAAGATACACATGGTAAAAAGAGAATGAAAAAGTTAGAAAAGAATTGAAACATGAAAGTATATTATATAGCCAAGTCAGTTCTCAGTAGCATAATATACAAAAGAATATTATTTATTTTATGAGTATTGCGGTAAGGTTTTTGATAGTTTGATACTTACTTCCCTTTTGACATCTCAAATATCTTTTCCGAATTGATACTTTTGTGGCTCGAGATCTGACAAATAACAAAATGTTATGTAATGAATAGCCAACTCTTTTACAGGCGTGAAAAAACTATTTATGTTTTATAAAGTGTTTGATTTTTTTATAGGAGGTGCTAATAAGCATGTGGGCAACAATAAAAATGCTACTGTTGCATTTTATTTCATCTCTTGAGAAGGAAGTAAAGTACTGGTTAACACAAATGTTACAATGTACAAAAAGGAATTATTACTTTGAGAGGTATTGAGAATATATAATAATAAGGGTCGGTATTAAAAATTTTTATGTAGAATTGTTTGGAGAGACTCAATCTCTCTCTCTCTCTTTCCAGTTCCGACCTTTTCAACAAAGTCTTATTATATGAGAAATTAAACCACAGCATTGGTTTTCGCACCTCTCTTCTTCAACAATAACAAAATGGATACATAAAATCGTTACTTTAGTACAAAACATGTATTATCACACTATGGCATCATCATCATTATTATTATTATCAATATACCTACTTATACCACTCGACTCAATAATAACTCTACTTACCACAACAATAGAGGGATTTGGGCCAATTTCTAAGAGGTTACATTTCAGTTTCATGTCGCTTCGGAATCTTTCATCTTATGGAAAATTAGGAGAGAGATCTGTTTTCAAAAGTTTTCTTATTCTCTCTCTGTATATATATGTATACAATAGTCTCAAAATTCAAAGATGACGACAAAAATTTAATATCGTTATGAAATGATAAAAGAGCCGATATAAAGCATTTTTCTGTGGCTAAAAAAGAAAACCTCAATTTCCTCTAGTCTGGAATCTCTGGAAATTAGAAAAAAGGCAAAAATGTAAAAAGAGAGGAAATAATTTGGTGAAAAACGTTTTGTATCATTTTTCTCTATCCACATTTGAAATAGTTTAGTGGTACTATGGATATATTTTGGAAATGAAAACGTAATGGAAGTTATTATTTTTTTCTCCAGGAAAATTGCTGAAGCTTTTATAATGTTTCACTATTTTATTTAGTTTCAATCATTATATTAGTTTAGTATCTAGTCGTCCAATTTTCTTTGTTGCATGCATCAGATCGAGAGTGGATTGATTATAATTTCATGACGGATGCAAGTTCCATCTAACAGACAGGTTAGTTATGAAGTCTTAGTAAGGGCGCGAGCACCAATATTAGTTTTTGTCAGAACATAAACAGGATCTTCCTCACAATTCACAATTTGACATTTTTCATTTCAGTTGTCAACATTCTTTTGTACTTTACATAGTGGGAAAATGTCGCCTCAATTCAGTAATTATCGGAGAAGGTCATCATATTCATTTTCAGCTTATAATTCATGGAACAGAGGCTCATCACCATATTTACTTCCTCAACCACAACATCAACAACAATCATCACTACCACTTAGCATAGATGATATTGATCCTGAAGAAATGGCCCATCGTTTCAAATTTGGAGAAGTTAAAAATACTCCTACAGCTTTGACTTCAGATCAAAGTGAATGGGCTCCAGTATGTTTATTATATATGATTCTTTCTTATGCAAATTCTTAATATTAATAATAAAAATAACCCTTTGTTGTATGTCTGTCTGTCTGTCTTGTATGTAGATTTCAGAGGCAATGTGGAAAGTGTTTATATCTAATCAACAAACGACTGAAACATTTAAAAAGAAGATTGCACTATGGAAGGAAGTGAGTATCATAATGAGTGACTTGACGAAATATCGTGGATACAAGAGACAAAATGTAAGACTAAAAAAGACAATCATCAGCATGGCATGCAGTTTATATTGTTTATTATTATTATATTACTATTGTGTTGGTTCTTCGTCAGTTTTTTTTGGGTTTGATTGTTTTTGCTGTGTTTATATTTTATTGAATCATGTAGCAGTGGGTTATTATTTTGTGGTTCTCAGTTTTACTTGTTTTATTGACAGTACTTATAACAGTATTTTTGTGACTTATATATAATAACTAATGAAAGTGATAAATGGAAAAAAGTCATCTGAATGAAATGATTAATAGATTCGCGATTTTCCTCGATGTCATCTAATGCTTGTGGGCTCTACAATGTCTGGATTTGGAAGTGATAGATCTGACATTGATATTTGTCTTCTTATTCGTCGTTATGAAATGGATCAAAAAATTGAAGCTGTTGACAATCTACATGATGCATTTGGAATTTTACATGGAGTCCCGATGTACAGTCATATTGAATTAATATATGCCAAAGTTCCAATTTTGAAGTTTCATGATGAAGCACGTGGAATTGATGTTGATTTAAACTGTAACAATGTAAGTTAGCAATCAAGTATATTTAATTTGAAATGTATTAATTTGTCAATTTTATTAATTCTGTCATTTGTTTAATTAAAGTTTGTTGGGATCCGCAACACTCATTTACTCTATGCTTACTCTCAATTGGATTGGAGAGTTAAACCATTAGTACTTGTTGTCAAATTATGGGCACAATTTCATGGAATAAATGATGCTAAAATGATGACCATTTCCAGTTACTCTTTAGTATTAATGGTTATTCATTATTTACAATATGGATGTACAACATTTGGAGAAGAGCCAGTACTTCCATGCTTACAAGAAATGTATCCGGACAAGTTTAGTAATACACGAGACATTCTTAATATCAAGATTCATGACGAAATTCCAGAATGGACGAGTAATAATAAAAGCCCGCTTGGTTATCTGCTAGTCCAGTTTCTGAAATATTTTGCTGTTAAGTTTGAGTAAGTCATTAATTAATTAATAATAATAATACAAATCTTGAGATACATTAATTCTATTAAGTTTATTGCCTGAAATTATTTCTTTTTATAGCTACAACAAATTTGCGGTATCAGTAAGAACTGGTGCTACTCTACTCATTAGTGATTGTGCACAAGTTCGAAACTATAAAAATGAAGCACATCAATGGAAGTATTTATGTGTTGAAGGTATTTGAATATGATATTTATCGGTTGTAGTATATCAAACTATATCTCTGTTTCTAATTGTATTGTATTATTCTATATTTTCTAGAACCATTTGATCTTACAAATACAGCAAGATCAGTGTATCACAAAGAGACATTTGATCTCATTCATGGAGTATTTTACGCATCTTATCGTCGACTCAAAATATGTCGAGATCTTGACAGTATTTTCAAACCTATTGGTTAGTTAACTTGAAGCAACATTTTAAAAATTTACCTCTTTTTATCATAAATTTTTTTTACTATCTTGTAGTTCGTTCAGAAGCTTTAGCTATGTCTTTCGACTTGTCTCGTCGTGGAGGTTCAGCAAGCTCTACTTGTTCCACATCTTCAAATGCTTCATCAACAGCGTAAAGAAGAGAAAGAAGAAGTAAAGTTGACAGTGATGTACACATACATATCAAGAATTCCATTGCTACATAACGTAATCTCTCATTAAATACGTTGTGTTGAGGAACCAAAAAAATTATAAAAAGTACCTAAGTCTTGATGGTAAACAGCAAGAAAAAAAAACAAAAAAAAAAATTTTCGTTTTGCTTTTGGTAAAAAGCACATTTATGAGAGATCAATTATATAGGTTATCCAAGTAATGAATACATATCAAAAATATAATAATATATGGCCTATCACCAAGAGTTTAGGTCAACAAAAATAATTTCATTCTTTCAGATGTGCAATACAATACTATCTACATACTACAATATAATATAACAATAATATATGTACTTATATAAATGTACTACTTATTCCAGACTTCCAGTTAAAGAAAAAAAAACCAAAAAAATGAGTTTTCCATATTCTATATAAGCATATCATTCATGTGTATTCCAAAAACAAAACAAAAAAGTCATCTTCTTCCTATTTTATTAATAAGTAACTCTAAGATCTAAAATGTATTTAATCATTATTTTTTGTCGTTTCATATTCAAAATTATTCAGATTATACTTAATATATGTATTACGTGAGTATTTCGTATTATTCAGTATATCAGTATATAAAAATGTTATTCATATTCTATTTATTCATCATTCACATGCTTCCAAATTACAATCAAAAAAATTACAAATGTAGAATTAAATATGGATTTGATTAAATAAATAAGTCAATCGTGTGATTTTTTCGGATCGTTGTGCAAATCTTTAAATCAAAAATTTATTACTTATTATCGTATAAAGCACATTATATAAAGTACATACAGCATTGTTTCATATATATATATATATAGATCACCTTTATTGTTTTTAGAGTATTATACAAAATGAGTAAGAATATTTTAAGGCAATAATAAGTTTATAAGTATTAAGTAAAAAATGTTTTGTATATGAAGAAAGCTCACATTAAGCATAATGAAGTAACAATTACATTCACAATTGCATAAACAATTAATGTCAAACGATCAATCATTGCAGCTAGCAAATACCACTCAGAATTATAAATGCATGAGTCATAAATTGAAGAGCCATCAGTAAATGAATTTCGTCTACTTAATTGACTTAATGGTTGTTCATCTTCTTTGTCACTACTACTACCAACGTTATTACGACCATTTCTAGATTCCCGAGGTGGACGCATTTCTACACCTTCATCAGCAAGACGTGTATGAGTTTGAGACACAAATGGTACAATGTGTCCAAGACCAAGAATCTCTGCAAATGCTCGATTACAAAATAGACGAAGACATTGAGGTGGACTAGACGCTTTTCTTGTACGTGAGAGATTGAGTACAATGACACAAATTGTTATTGAGATCGACATCATCACCAAATTGTAGGCATAGAGTATTACTGAAATAAATTGGAAATTAAATAGAGTTTCACATTGAATTTTACAAATAAGGATATGAGGCTATTAAAACTTACTTAAAAGTGGTAAGTGATCTCCAAGTGGTGGAAGTTTGGCTTGAAAGTAGATGAGGTACATGCAAACTGTAGAATCAAAGATAAAATTTATTATAGAGTTATTATGAGATTATAAATACTTTAATATATAGTACATACCGCACACAATATTTAGAGCTGTCAAAGTAATTTTCTCTCCAGAAGTTGGTGGCAACAAATATACAACAAGATTTACTAATGAAATCATAATGATAGGCAATACTACAGTGGCACCATAAGAAGGTGAATTTCTTTGAACGACAAAGTCATAAGAAATCTCAACAAACGGTTCATTGATATTATAAAATACAACATTTCGTTGGACACTACTTCGGACTAAATTAAATTCAGAATTTTTTACAAAGATTTGGCTATCCACTTGCTAGAATAATATTTTAAAACGAGACAATTTAGAATAAAGTCATAATAAGAAAACTCTTAAAAACAAACATTTGTTTTATACCAATGTAGGAGATTTGACAGCAGTATCATAATTTAAGTCGACTTCTCTACCAGAATGTGTCCAACTTCCTGTTATAGAATTAAAAGTACTTACAATAAGTTTTCATGAATTTATTATATAGAAGTTCATACCAAACTTTAACGAACATTTGTGACTATCATAAGGCCATCTAATTAAGTCTAATGAGCAATGAGCAGCAAAGCGTGCTGCAGGAGCCCAAATGACTTCACCTGGAAGATAAAAGTGTTTACAAAACAGTTTTAGTACAATTATATTCAATGTCTAATAGTAATTAGTAAGTTACCATCAGGAGATACAATTAAATTTATATCACTCCAGTGTGTAATCTCAGTTGGATAAGCATTATTAAAGAGTACAATATCAGGTGTCCAAATATCTTCACGGTCAAATCTAAATTTTAGGAAAAGTTGAGCACATATAGAGAAACTTGTCAATTTTACTTATCTTGTTTTATCATTCTACCTAAAATAACTTGGCATTATATTCGCTGGTACATTCGTTGCACTGACATTCCAAGCAAGTCTTGGATCAGTCCAGTTCTGCAAGGAAAAGATATAATTAAACTTTACACTTAAAACCATTAATATTAGACTAAATATGAACTTACAAAACGCATCCACGCATTCACTATAAACATGTGCTCAATTTCTTCCTGTAAGGATAATATATGTTTTAGTATAAAAAAGGAAATCCAAAACAACAAATATTAAATGTTTTTATCAAACGTACTAAGGCAAGATATGTGACTGCTAATCCAATAGTCACTGGTACTGGTCCAAAATTTTTAGTTGGAGGCGACAATTTATGATCATAATTTTCCAAAAGATGAGATCTAAAAGTATCTGGTGTGATTTCATGATCATGATCTTCTTCTTCTTCTTTACTATCACCTGTAAAAGAGACAATACATATTGACAGCTCTCTTAAAAGTTCTACCATCAAAATATGTAAAGTACCACTTATAATTACTCACATGTTACAAGTTGGCATACATTTAAGACACACAGAAGAAGCAACAAGTACTTTACTAATTTACTGACAATAAGCACAACCATAATGTCAAATTTCTTTGCTCACAAAACTTTAAATATTTACATATTTTTTCCCATTTAACGTGTACAAAATCATAAATTGACACTAATTTCAATAGGAGGAAGATTATGAGAAGAATGAACCATACCACCAACACAAAAATAAGAGTAAGACTAACTTGTCTTATAACAAATTTCCAGACTTGATCTCATATAGTAAGTAGTAAGCAAGAAAAGTAACATCTGAAGCAATATCATCATCAACATCGTCCCTCTCTCACCAATTTATTACCCTCTGTAAAAGATCATATATGTAGAATCCTCCAGTTATTAAGAAGACATTTACCCCTACACTCCACTACTCTGTTTGACCTTCATTCATGAGACGCACATTATATATACACACATTTTCATAGTACTTTGTTCAGTAACAATTGAAAATGCACAATTAAATGAGTCTTTAGTAAATAAAATTCGCAAGCTACATAGCAAGCAAACAAACTCATAATTTATTTAATATTCTAATGAATTATGACAATTGTATTAAATAACACGTGTATAGAAAATGATACTATAGAATACATACAACAAAGTAAAAAGTTAATTTTATGTTGAGCTTCAGTTGAGAGTTGAGGTTCAATTTCAATTATTTCATTCAATCAAAATTTTAAATGATATTTCAAGGTCTTCTGCTACTTGCTGCATATATATGCGCTACTAATATATAAGCTCTACTTCTACATAAGCATTACTACAACATAAAATAAGCATTATTAATAATTTTGATTAATTAAATTAATGAAATGACATCATATTAAATATATTAAAGGAAGCAAGCTAAAAGAACTAGAGTAACAGTTGAGTAAACAAAAAATGAAAGTCTATCAATAGTTGCAGCAAGAAGAATCCAATCATTTTTAATGTCACGGCTCTTGTTAGTATTTCCTTCTGTTTCTTTCCCTTGCTCATTATCTCCTTCAATTCCAGTTGATACTTTTACAACACTATTGCTTACATCTCCAGATTTTTTATTTGGTTGTCCACTCTGCTTATAAAATGAATATTTTAATTTTAAAAAGTTTCTAGTCTAAAAATTATTTCTTACTTCTGCTATATGTGCAAGACATAATACTGACATGAGATTTGGATTGTACAATGCTCTTAAAAGTGGTGGTGGACTTGTATCACCAACAATTTGAGACACAGTTGAAATAATTGTAGCAGTTAGCATATTTAGGGCAACCAGAATTAAATTCCATCCATATAGCATGACAATATATGGTACTATATAAAATAAATTTATAGTGAGAAAGTGTCAGTAGCCAAAGATAATTAATGATAAGTATGTTTACCATGATCTACATTAGGAATTCTTGTTCTAAAGAAAATGAGATAAATACAAAGAACCATAAAATTCACAGCTCCAAGTGTCAATCGATTTCCACTTTCACTTGGAAGTAAAAACAGCATAAGATTAATGAAGGAAATCACTGAAAGTGCAGATAAAAATTTCATGTTTAATAAAAATCTAAATAAATTAAAACAAGCTGTGATATAACTTACAGAAAACAGGAAGAACAATGGTATAAGTATAATTAGACGACCTTCGTTGCATAATAAATTCATAAGTGATACTAACATATTCTTCAACACAGCAATTGTAGCGTTTGCTTTCTCTGACAGCATTAGTGTCTACTAATTGCCATTCATTGTCTTCCTTTGCCAATTCTAAAAAAGAGTAAAACCATCACTTGAAAACTGCATTGATTCAAGAACAACAAATAACTTAAGAAAAATAAATATACCTTCCAGTATTTTCACTTTTTCAAATGATGCAAAATCAGTTGTTCCAAATTTCATGTCAATTTCTCCAATATGATGAGTCCAACTTCCTAATTTTAGAGTACACTTTTGTTCATCGTTGGGCCATTTTCTAAGGTTTAAATCACAATAGCTGACAAAGCGTGCTGGTGGTACCCAAGTCACTGTTGCATTAGAACTAACGAGACATTGTGTTTTTCCATAAAGATCTAAATTTGTTGGATCAGCACTAAATAAAACAAAGTTTGAATGAGTATGAGTGAGTAATAAAATGGAGATGATTTTGTACTCACTTATTGTACAAAGTAATATCAGGCAACCAAATTTCTTCTGGAGAAAAATGTAATTGTCCATAACCAGCAGCCGGGTTCCAGCTTAACCTAGAATCTTGCCATGACTTTTTAAAGATCTCTAAATTAGTATTTAAACAATTTTCTATTTAATAAAAATTACTACTTACAAAATGAACCCATGCTTGTAATTCAAATGTTTGCTTTGCTTCATCCTATATATAAAATTTACTATAAGTAAAAAATGACATATATTTCTTCATAAATTTAATGTTGCTATTACCACAGCAAAATAATTTAGAGACAATGATGGAACTAATACAGTAGTTCCAACTCTATAAGATGTAAATGGTAAAGCTAGTCGATCATAATTTTCTAATAGAGTCTTCCTTATTTTCGGATCAGGAGTAGCTTTCGCTAGAATAAATTCACAACAGCAATTAATACTAAAGTTCAATGAAGCTAAATTTAAAATTTAATAATAATAAACTAACCTTTTTGACAACTAACAGAAAATAGTATTAAAAGTGTAGATAGCACAAAAACATCTAACTTGAGATTCATTGTTGAGATTTCTTAAATACTCTTGTCACTGTCACAAATAATGAATAGAAGAGAGCCACAAAAACTCTCGCCTCTCGAATAAATTTTAGTACACTAAAGGTCAAATCTGTCGAAACTCTCTTGCTTTACTAGTAATATTAGCGTCGTATACAATATAAAACGGAATAAATAAAGTGGCGAGGGAGAAGAAAGATTTTTGTCAATTGACCAGAGCCCATTATATTAATAAAGCTTGATAATAACTCTTCTCTTTAGTGATGATAGTGCAGTGATGATGAGTGTTATTTATGAATCTCAATATGCATCATATAAAATTTATATTTGCATTGTTTGTACATATAGTAGAAAAATGTATAGAGAGCATATATACATGTGTATGTGGTAGCTCTGAAAAAATTATCAACATATCAACAAGTTCATAAAGAAAATTAAAATCATTATAATTGCGCAATTTTTATGTAAAACGCAAACAACAGAAACTTCCTTTTTTAAATTTAAAGTTATTTATCTGTTTACATTATTAGAGTCACTTATAGTTAAAAATCATGATGGATTGATTTGTCCTCTTTGATACCTATAATAAACAAGAGATGAGTCAGAGATTTGTTTTTTGAAGGGGAAGTTGTTGCATGAGAATATCATCATCATCATATATAATTTACATATTGTATGGATACAGTGTTACTCTTTTGAATTATTATTAACAGCAATTCAAGGTCAAAAAGGAAGTAGTAGGGAGTGACAAACAAACTCGAAACAACTAATCTTCCTCTTGTTTTTGTTACACTAGAAAATGAAACAAAATTTCAAGTACAGTATATGAATTCAATGTTGACATTAACCGTTTAGGTCTAGAGAACAAGAAGATGAGATGAGATGATGGTGCTCAGTAAGTAAGCGCTATATAAAATTACGTAACAAGAGCAAAACATAAAGTGCATATAATCTTGTATGATTTCATGGGTCTGATTTTACAATTTGCAGACATTAAATCCCGTAAGAAATGTCACATCTGCTAACAGCTTCTCTTATTCTCTTATTATAGTGCCGTTCTCATTCTTGACATTTTGTTTTCTCAACCCACTCTCGGCAATATATAACTAAAAAATTATAGCATTAAAAATGTGACACTGTGAACCACACAAAATTTAATAGAATTTTAAAAGTGCAGAAAACAACCAGATAAAATCAACCAACTGTAGAACACAATGAACAAAAGTTCAAGAGAAGCAGCAATGAGCAGTAGTCTAATTTGTCATTATGTTATCTTCAAATTTTCATTGTACAACAACATTCTTAAGAATTTTTACGAGAAAAATAATTTTAATTTTTGGATTTATCACAGCAATTAACATACTAGTGATTATTTTTAATCCATTAAAAGTTAATATTGTGAATAACAATTTAGAAGAGGAAAATGAAGAGAGACAAAATTTATTACCAGATGCCCTATTTCAATTTCAAAATGAAGACTCATCCGTCAACTTGAACACAATTAGAAGTAGAACTAGTGATAATGAAGAAATTATTTCAAATGACTTGAGTAAACCAAAGAAGATCTTAATTTGGAATACATATTGGGAATCTCGTGCAATTTGGCATAAAATATTTGAAGAAATTGTATATCATCGATGTCCTCAATCAAATTGTGTACTTACTACAGAAAAATCAGAATTAAATTCTAGTGATGCAGTGCTATTTCATTTAGTTGACTTATCTAAACAAAATTACAATTTTCCACCTCAAGAATCACGTAATCCAAATCAAATTTGGATAGCTATGTCTTATGAACCGCCTTATATTTTACAATTTGGGGGTGTACAATTTCAGAAATTAAATGGAATATTTAACCGTACAATGACATATAGAAAAGATTCTGATATTATTGTGAGACATGGTATATTCATCCCATTAAAACTTCGAAATAGACTAGAACCAAATTCCAAATCTTTATCAAGTTGGTTTGAATCCCATGACTCAATTCATGAAAGGAATTATGCCCTTGGAAAACGAAGACTTGTAGCCTGGTTCAGTACATCAAGAAATTGTCAGAGTCAAAGTAAAAGAGAGCTTTATGTACAAGAACTACAAAAGTATATTCCAGTTGATATTTACGGTGCCTGTGGTCCTTATAAATGTGGAAAGCAAAGAACGTTACGTAATCCTTATAGAGTTCAAGAAGATGATTGTTATAGGCTTGTGTCAATTGGTTACAAATTTTTATTAGCGTTTGAGAACTCTATTTGTGAAGATTATGTTACAGAGAAACTTTATAATAATTTAAAGTTGAATGTAATTCCTGTTGTGTATGGTGGTGCAAATTATTCTGAGTATGCTCCTCCAAATTCAGTTATTGATGCTTCTAAATTTACACCAGAGGAACTTGCGAATTATTTACACATTTTGAATACTAATGACACTTTATATAATGAGTATTTTGAATGGAAATCAAAATATTATATAGAGTCTCATGATGGAGTTCCATTAGCTTGTGATTTATGTGAACAAATGCACAATTCAAATTGGAGAATTGAGCATAAAATTTATGACAGAATGGATTTGTGGCTGACGAGTAAATGTACTAATGGCTACGTCTCTTCTAATTCTTGTAAGTCAAAAGAATTAAAATAATTTTAAAAGATACTAATAATTAAATTTCGCATTTAAAGGGAGGTCAAAAGATGTTGGAAGTACTACTACAGCAGAAGAAGAAATGTCAGTTCCGTCTTCAATGAAATATTATAGCTAATATATATTCTCAATTAAAGTGTAAAACATTATGTTACCTGATGATAACAATTGAGCACTTGAATAAGAATCTGAAGGTGTACAATTAAAAGCCATTACAACTTTATCATTTGCTTTAAATCCAATATAATGCACAAAAATTGGTTCAGGATCAATATATGAGAGAAATTGAATTGCACTGCCTTCTATAAAAACTTGAACTATTCCTCCAGTCTCATTATATGTAATTGTAAATCCTCGAAATATTTCATTTGACATCATATTTGGTGTATGTATATTAACATCTGGAGCCAATCCAGTTGGATATCTTAAAATTTCCAACAGTTGATTATCATAAGATCCAAAAAGAATCTACACAATATAATTATTCTTATGAGATTTTCAGTTAAGATATAATAAATTGTGATGAATTATGTATAACCATACTCTGTATCCATTATGAGATTGGAGTGATCTGTCTGAAAATATTATATGAGCATCTGGTCCTTTTAATCTTACAAAAAATTTTATAATTCCATTTTTATTTCTCAAGTAATCAATAGGATGAAAGTGCATAGGTGTAAATCGATCCATTGTTTTTCTCTGGCATCCTAATGTAAGAAAAATTTCTTTCACTCTCAGAGAACTTATAATGATTTTATATTTACATATAACTTACTTTCATGCTCGAAAATGACTGGCTCGGAGTCATTGTACACCCCATTTTTTCTCACCCCTAACTTTGTACTTGCAATTGTTGTTGTTAGCAGAAATAATGTAATAATACAAGATGCGACTGTTTTCATTATGTACAGCTGTCCACAAAAACTCGACTTATTACCACAAACTTTTTATCCTAGCTTCTTAGCTCTATGTATATTTAATGCAAATTATCAACGAAGGCAGTAACTAAAGGTCGGCATCCTTGAACTTTAAATACATGTAGATTATGAATATGTGTCAATATGCTAAAAACAAAAGCTATACTTTCATGCATTTACAATATTTACTTCACTAAAATCTTACGTGATGAGTTTGATGATGATACACTAGAACAAAAATCTGTAGGTGTACAATTAAATGCAGCAGTGACAGTTTTATCATGATAGGCCGCAAATCCAATATATTGGACAGGAAGTGGTTCAGGATCATGATATGATATGAGAGGAAATGAGCTGCCTTCTTCAAAAACTACAATAGTTCCTCCTGTCTCATTATAATTAATAATAAATCCTCGGTACATATCATTAGATAATGTATTTGGTGTATCAATCATGACATTTGAATTATTTCCAAGAGGCAATCGTCTAATTTCTGTATTCATATTTTTATATGACCCAAAGATAATCTACATTGTGCATACATTAAATAAAATTATTAAAATTTGTCAAAATTGCTAAATAAATGTATATGTAATATACGGCATAATAACTATACTCCCAGGATTGAGCTTCACTAATGAATACATGAGCATCTGAATCTCCTTTGAATCTAACAAGAAATTTCAATATTCCTTCATTGTTGGTGAAATTCGCTTTCGTGTGATATTGAGAAGGTTTTGCGCCATTGAGAAGTTCTTTGCTGCATACTATAATATGTATCATGTAATTAAATTGGGTAAATGAAAAAAAAATATCAAATGTACCTTCATGTGGAAATACAACAGTTTCAATTTCAGTCCATTGATATTCTCTTGAACTCGAATAAGTTCTTTCTAAAACTCCTTTTTCTATATCAAATGATGAGCTCTGGTCGGCTAGTGAAAACGGTATTAGCAATGTAATTATTATGATATATAACATTTTCATTTCTTGTATTATAGTTAGTTGACAACACTAAAGAAATTCTTCTTGTGAACTATCTAGAGTAAAAGTTGTTACTGAACTTAGTTCAGTGAACTGTGAATTCAACTTTACTTTAAAACTGGTAAATTATGCTCATGTATGCGTATAATTTTGTGTAAACAAGTCTATTAAGTATGTGAAAATGCTGAATAAGTATGACTCATAAACCCGACGACAAGAAAGACCACTATCAATTTTAAAGAGGTTAGCATTTTTAACCTTTGTGCTGAATAAATCAATCATAAAGCCATTGCTGATTTATCTCAATGTTGTAAGAATAGTGCTTTGTGTACTCACAAGCATCTTCACTTGCTCATATTTCTTTTCAAAATACTGAAATAAAAATCGTACTTGACAAATTGGAAAGAAAAGAACCACTTGAGTAAGAATTTATAGGAGTACAGTTGAAAGCCGCATGAACCATTTTACGTTGGTACTTTTGATTGAAACATAAGTAGTATTACAATGCTACTTTGTTCATTCATAATAAATTGCAATAAATAGTTACAGTTCAAATTCAAAGCTCAATAAAGTAACGATAATACGCCCACATTAAAGAATTTTAAACATTGTAAGCAAAAATATTAAGAATGAAAAAACAAGCTAATTTCATGACAAATCATCACGATACAAATAAATTTTAACCTCTTGTTCTTCTGTATGCAAATGAGAATCTGTCTTTGGGTACACAATTGAATACAACTTGAATAACTCTATTATGATATGTTGCAAAACTAAAATACTTGACATTTAAAGGAGTTGCATCTTGCCAATAAAGTAATGGTAGTTCATTATCTCCTTCAGCATAAACAGAAATTTCTCCAGTTTGACCATTGTACTTAATAACAAATCCACGAAATTGTCTATCTGACAAAATTCCTTGAGTGCTTATTTTAGTTTCAGGCACTGCTCGCTTTGTTCGCCGTATTTCAGAGAATTTATTACTGTATGAGCCCAGTAAAATCTAAAACAAATATCAAATATTATAAAATATAAATGGTATACATATAAAATGCATTGATTATCCTCTAACCATATAAAGTGGTTCAGCAGAGCTGGAATTCTGTGTTAGTAGCATAAAACCATCAGCAATTCCTTTGAATCTCACTAGTAACTCAAATTTATTATTTTCACTTGTGTAAGGAGAAGTCTCGTAAAAATTTATGAATTCATATGCATTCAGCATCTCAGATTGACAAACTATGTACAAAATAACACTCGTATCAGTATTTTAAATTTGTATGTATAGAAATGTAATCTAACCTTCATGTGTAAAATTGACAGTGGTAGTTGAATTTATTTCAAGAATACAAATGAAAATAATGTATGCACACAATAGAAATTTTGTCATTTTTTGCAAGTTTATTTTTATATATGTACAAGTTCACCAATACAAATCTATACACCAACTGCAATAGTACTATGTATAAAAGAGAAGATGAACTGTATTATAGCCACGCGAGTAAACTACTTTTTCATACTACGGAAGTTCCAATTTGATAAGATTATTTATTTGCTCTAACTGTTGACATTGCAGAATTTATTTATTTTCTTTTTCTTTCTTCTTCCTTCGAAATATTTGACTTGACAAAGTATTCCTAGTAGTATTAGGCATTGCAGCTTCATTCGGTACATCAGACCATAGTCCTTTTCCACCATGATAAAATGTTGGACATTTAGACATTTTTGGTGGCATTAGTAAATGATGAGGAGCAACAAGCCAAAACATTTGTTCAGCAAATGGTGAGAGACCATAAGGAGTAAATCTATATTGCCATTGAGGTAAACCAAGATGTATAAGTAACATACGAAAGTAATGAGTAAAAGTTGGAGCTAAGTAAAACCATTGGAAAGATTTGTCTAAAAACCAAATTTCAACATTTGGTTCTTCTGTACGACGTTCATTTGGTGATTTATTTTCAGTGTCTTTATTATTATCATCATCGTCATCACTGTCTTCATCTCTATGCTTGCTATCTTTATCATCAATTGATTCCGTTGGACTTGTTGGTGGTGGATTATGTGTTGCAATTTTAAGAGGCTTGGCATAAACTAGGCACACAACTCCTGTATCTTGTCGACATGTTTCTAAAATAAATGCTTTGCTTTCTAGCATATATGGTAAACCTGAAGGTGATGGTTTTGGAGAGTAAGGTCCAAGTGTTGGATGTAAACAATGTCCCTGTAAAATTAAAAGCTTGCTGTAAAATATCAAAGTTTTTCTTGCTAGTATAAAAATGATATCCTTAGATTACCATTTCTAATAATAGTTCCTCATAAGTAATTTCTCCTTGATATTCACCTCTTTTAATATTTTCTTCACTCTTTTGTTGCTGCTGTTGTTCACCAAGTTTTTTACTTTTATCAATGGATATTCTGTTAATACTTGTTGTCAATTTATCTCCTTCTTTTGAAGACATTTTTCTAAACGAAGAAATTGACGAAACTCCTGCCTTGTTTGATATACCAGTAGAATTATTACTAACATTACTGCTTCCATCAATATTGCTATTAAGTAAAGGTACAAATTCAACTAATGAGCTAATACACATTTGACCAATGGGTAATATATCTCCGGCATGTTCTAAATTCCATGTTAATTTAAAACCATTAGTAGACATGTAAAAGTTTTTCAAATCAGTTGGCATCACAAGACAGTGACGTCTCTCCCATGAAGAAATAAATGTTTTTTCCACTGGTTTTTGAATTGACATTTTAATATCACGTATCATACGGTTTCGTCCTATATCATATTTTACAAAATTACAATAAAGTTTTTAAATTGATGCCTATAGAGGACGAAATTTCTTACGGAGCTTTTCCTCTATTCCTAATGTTAGCTTTTGATGAAATTCTTGCTCTGCTAGATTAACTTTTTTCAGGAACATTTGAGGTGTTGATGGTTGCTCCTGTGGATCAAAAGTTTTATCATTGTTTTGACCTGTAGTGGTATTATTACATATTGTATTAGTTTTGGATGAACTAATTTTAACGTCTGGAACTGACTTATCCATGTTGACTGATGACATTTATGAAATCGATATATGTACATAGTATGTGTACACGTGACAATAGAGCTTGCTTCTCGTTTGATCAATACTTCTCAGTACCTTTATTTTCTTATTTTGTGAATCTGAATATCTATATAGCACTGCTGCTAAATTTAATACCCTTAAAGATTGGCCGAAAAAGCAAGAAATTGTATAATGCATTCATGATGCATCCGGCTACTAGCCAGGTTACCAGGCCTTAGTGACGGCTTTTGATTAATCATGGATTTTTTCTTGTATAGGATGGATTTAGTGAGCATAAGAAATCAATTAGTGTGATCTCATCTTTAACGGGCCGATGTGTAAAGTTTATGGATCCAGTTAGAAAATTATTTCCTCGCCGCCATCGTAGAAGAAGACGTCGAAGTGAACCACAATTTCGAGCACATACATTGTATCCTCAATATCCATTTGACATTTCTAGTGACGATGATGGTAAAAATAAATTACATATTTCCCAGTTTATGTGTTGAGTTAGAAATAATCAAAAATTATGACATATATTATAAATTTCAGATGTAGATGTTTACTATTCAAGTTGGACTCCTTTTTTGTCTGAAGAAGTACCCTATTTCTGTTTACTTTTTGTAGTACTCGTCATCTTAGTAGTATTTTTATTTGATTTGATTCGGTATAGTTTTGAAGAGTTTTCAAGAAATTGGAGAAGTTTAGATAGAAGGTGACATTTAGTATAGAAAAAGACATTGTATAAAACTAAAATGCTTATGACTATAGTTTGTGTACAACGAATTGTAAGGATAGCTTTAGTAGCAATGTTAATAATATATAGAAAAGTATTTAGAATTATAAATAATAATAATGATGATGACAAAAGCGAGTGTTATTTATTAATAAAGTGTAGTTTTACAGAGTTTTTCACTTTATATAAACTTGCATGATTTATTTATTGTATCAATAGAAGTAGCCAATTGGCCAATCAGCAGCTTTATTAGCTTTATCTCATATCTCTCTCTCCTGTCATATCTCATTCATAATAAATTAAATGAGGCCAAGGTACAACATGATTCATGTTCATGTGTATTGCGTATGACGTTATAAAGGTGTGAAAAGTATAATAAATTATTTTTGGTTATTATAATTATTATTATTTGCTGAAATTATAAAAAAATGATTCGTCCACCTTCTTGTTGTAAGCTACAAACACAAGTAAATGTTTTGTGCTTCATTAATCTGGTATGTATAAAATTGAATTATTATAAATTTCCAACATTCTATCTAATAAATTGATTTTCTTTTTTTAGACCATCTTATTTATCTCTATTGTATCTACATCAATTGCAATAACAAGGATTCAAAATCGTTTTGGAGGTCAAAAAATTAGCAAATATGAAATTATTAGCAATTCCAATGTAACCGAAATTGAAGATGATGTAGATGATGATGATGAGTTTAATAGTAATTCAACAACAGAAAATTACTTAGATTTGAATAGTACAACAACAACACTTGCTTCAAATTCGACGTATCCTATTGCAAGTAAGAAGAAAAGTAAAAGTTTTATAAAGATTTTCTAATTTGAAGTTTATAATTAGGAATTGGAGCTACTACAACTTTGTCAATTCAAGTCATCCTATTTGTTGTGCAATTTGTCTTAACATTGATTCTTTTAATTGGCTCTCTACGGGTATAATATAACTACAATAGATAAATATTTTATGGCATAAATTACTTCTTGTAATTTCTATCTTTTAGAAACAAATTAACAAATGTCTCATTTGGTTCAGAGGAACAGTCATTTTCTTAATATTAACAATACTGGGGACTCTGGCAAATTTATTTGCTTCAATTCTCCTCATATCAACAATTCTAATAGTTGCTGTCATTCTTCTCAATGGTTATATGTTATGGATTGTTTTCCATTTTATCAATCGAGTTCGTCTTGAAAATATTCATTTTCTTCCTCCTATGAAAACCCGAGAATTTGATGAAGAAACTGATACAGTTGGTTCCGTTCTCTTGTAGTATTATCATAGCAAAAAAGAGTATAGCAGCAATCTCATATTATTAATATATACGCAGTTCATTTGCCTCTCCGGAGTAATATTATAATGTATCATATATAATGTCTCAACTTAATGTAACTTAAATGCTTTAATAATATCATCATGACGGAAGTGGCTAACTATAGATAAACAATATCTTAAAAAAATATTTATATACATATGACTCTAATGTTTGCAATGTTAAACCAACTGTCATTTGGTTGTTGTATCCATGTACTAAATAATAAATATTACTTATTGTAATACAACCTTAAGAAATGTCACAATTGCTATCAAATTTTCTACTTTTTTATACATTACTACAGTCTCAATTAGTGTTAACATTTAACATTGATGAGGAGTACCCAATTATAATCAGTGATGAGTTTGATGGACAAAATTCTCATTTTGGTGTCACTGTAACTTTATTGGAAAGGCAGATTGGTTCAAATGAATTAGATCCAAGTGGATGGTAAAATAACAATCACATTCATTGTACTTACTTTTTAATTAATAATATTTTCCTAGGCTAATTATTGGAACACCAAAAGCAAACTCAACACATGCAAATCATACAGATATTTTTGAACCAGGAGTATTATGGCGTTGTGCATTAGGTCGTAGTGGTACAGTTGAAGAGAATGATTGTCAAATAATACAAATTGACCCAACAGCTGAATTTGATCCAAAAATTCCACAATTTGCACATAAAGATCGTAAAGATGGAGGATGGCTTGGTGGATCAGTTTATATTGGAAATTCTGATAGATTTGTTACTTGTGCTAGTCGATGGGTAAATCAAAAATATAGTGGAAGTCATTTAATGAATGGAATTTGTTATTGGATTCCAAAAAGTCATGTAAATGCTCCAATTATTAATGAATCTTGGCCTTGGCTTCCACCAAAACATTCACATAGATTGAATCCTCTTATTACTAAAAGTAGACAGGCATATGGTGACAATGTATTTGATTGGGCTTATGGACAAGCTGGATTTTCTTTACATGTTTCAGAAAAAGAAATGATATTAGGAGCTCCTGGAATTCTTGAATGGACGGGCTCAGTAATTTTATATCGTGATTCCAAAACACCAAATTCTCTTTTCTCAAGATTTAATTTACATCCTAGCTCATCTGTATTTACTGAATTTCTTGTAGCTAATACAAAATTGAATCCTGAGACATTTGAAATTTTTAAACCCTGTGATTATTTTGGATATGCTGTAACTTCAGGCAAATTTTTTAATGAAAGTGTTTCTAAAAATAAAACTCAATTTGCTGCTGGTGCTCCAAGATCATCATCATTATCAGGGAAAGTAATTGTATTTAGTTTTATTGATAGTAATCAATCTATGACAGGAAGTTTAGAATTGTTGACAAAACCTATTGAAGGAAATAGTACATTATATAAACATTATGGTTCTTATTTTGGCTCAGTGTTACATGCAGTTTCAATTAATGGTGATGAATGGGATGAATTACTAATTGGTTCACCAAATTATGGAATACCTCAAACATTTAATAATAAAGATTCATCAACACTCACAGGAGATGATGAAGGATGTGTTTTCATATATTTTAGTAATGGAATTGAATTCAATGATAAACCTCAACAAATCTGTGGTGATAATATTCCAAATGCAAAATTTGGCTCAGCAATTTCTTCATTAGATGTTAATTTGGACAAAATCAATGATGTAGCAATTGGTGCTCCATATGAAAATGAGCGTGGTGCTGTTTACATTTATCATGGAAGTCTCAATGATGGACTTGTGTTTAGTCAAAAACTTCTTCCAGAAAGAATTGACTCGAGTATTACAACTTTTGGATATTCTCTGTCACTTGGAATTGATATAGATTTAAATAATTATCCAGACTTGGCTGTTGGAGCTTATAAATCAAATAAAGTAATTGTTTACAGAACAATTCCATTAGTTAATATCAATGGAGAGATTAAGGCTGAAATTCCAAAGTTATTAGAGTCTACTGAAGAATTTGAGATACGTTCTTGTATTTCAATTAGAAAAGGTGGATCTGAAGATTTGAGTAATCATGTATTAGCAATTTGGACTAAATTAACAATTGCTGCTGAGCACACTCAACCAAAAATGATAGCATGGGTTGTAGATGATATGAATTCTTATAGTAGTAGTAACTCATCAACAAAACTTTATAATTTTACTATATCAAAGTTAACTTATTATCGTGATGGTGGATCTTGTTATACTCATAAAGCTAAAAGAATTGGAGAACTGGATGGAACTACATTACAACCAATAATTTTAAAACAAGAGTATTGGTTAGATGGAACAGATTATCAAGATATAAATGAAGATAATAATAATTTTCAATCTTCTACGACTTCTATTTCAAAACCATTAATTTACAAAATAACTAAACAGGCAAATAAACCAAAAGTAATTACAGAAGATTCAAAATCTAAATTTAATGACTTTAAGAAAAAACTACCAATGTCAATAACAAATTCTGTTGGAACTACTACAGGGATTTTACATATAGACACTTTATGTGATGATGATAATAATTCCAATTGTATGGCCCATTTAGTTTTAGATGGCTCATTTAAATTCTCAATACCTAATGAAATTCAAAAAATATATAATTCAGAAAATGGTTTTATTATTGGTTCACATGAAACTTTAGTAATGGATATTGAAGTTATGAATTTTAGAGAAGTAGCAAAGCCACCTATTCTGGTGAATATTTCTTGGAAAAATCCACCTAGAATTAAAAGACTTAATAGTAATTGTACAGTTATTAAAGATTCTGAAGAAGAACAAATTTACCAATGCAAAATTAATAAACCAATCAAGAAACTTCATAGAGTATATCTTAAATTGGAATTGGATATGAGATCATTATATGGAGCTCAAGAAGGAACATTTTTAGGATTTAATATGAGTGCAAACACAACTCATTCAGAATTACTTGAGCCTGTTGTTAAACTCGCTAAATTACTTTTAATTACACAATCAAATGTATCTCTTACAGGGTAATGATTTTAATATATTAAAAAAATTAATGTATATATTATTGTTGAGAGAGAATTCTAAAATTACAGAAGTACAGAGTCAATGTCTATCTCACGCTATCCAATAGGAAAGACAATTAATTTTACACAATTTCTGGAAGTTAATTTAGAAGGTGTATCTCCAATATATATTTTACAATTCGAATTCCTTGTTCCAAATGTTTTTAGTAAAAGTCAAGAGAATACAACGGAATTTGTCTTTATTAAGGATATTATTGTAAGTACACTCTACTAAAAATTGAATATCTTTTTTAGATGGATATTTAGACCGACTTTGTTAAAATTCTTAGAAATCGTTTGATGGTCAAATACAATGTAATATCATCAAAAATTTGGACACAACATTCTCACAAAATGCGAACGAAATAACTGAAGACGTGGAAAGAAAATATATTGGTACAGACGATAGCAGCAAAGAAACTCGTCCAATGAAAATTTCATGTAACCAGAAACACTTTCAATGTACAAAAGTAATATGTGAAGCAAACAAATTTACAAATACTTCCAAAGCAGTCATTGATTTTAGAATTAGACTTTTTTCAGATGTCGCAAGTAAGTTAGAGAAATAACAAACTTTATGAACAGTAGAAATCGTGATTCACAATTTTTTTTCACTATACAGAGTCATTAGCTACTGCAGGAGGTTATCAATCACTAGAAATTATTACGGACGCAAAAGTTTATACATTGGACAAGAATAGAAAAAGATTTGGTCAAGTTTGGCAAACAGATTTAATTACACTTATAAAATTACCATCTTCTTATGAAATTGCTCCTTGGATTTTAATCTTAGCAAGTTCAATAGGACTTTTAGTCCTTTTAGTACTAATATTAATTCTTGTGAAGGTAATTAAGAATCCATGAACAAGAAGAAGCATTATTATACATATAACAATTTTATATAAATGTCACTTTTATTTATAGTGTGGATTTTTTAGAAGAACTAAAAGAGATGAATTGCAGGCTAGAAAAGCTGAGAGAGAACTTCTTGAAAAGTTTGGTCCTGAAATTAACAATAGATATAATGACAGATCACATTGTAGGCGGCTTTCTTCATTAGATGTTACACCACCTGAGCCAGATGAAGATCCATTTTATTAATATAATAAATCTTGTTTTTTATAGCTCAAAACGAAATAAATCTTTCATTTGCCTGGTTACAATCTATAGTGCTGTTTTAGTAAACACTGTTTAGTAGAAGTGTTGCATGATGATAGCTGAAGACATAATTTCTACACATTTTACACATAAAACTACAGAAATATGGATTTACTCAAATATCCTTGCTCACCATGTAATTGTTCAACACGTTTAGGTGTCCAATCAATTGCTACATTGTCAATGATTGGATATGTTATTCAAGCCATTATTTATCTTGTACTTCGTGATGATTATTCCAAGTTGATTAATAAAGAAGGATACGAAGGTATTTTATTAAAACTTTATATAGATAAACAAGATCACTTCTATATTGTAAATATTCATATAGCTTTGGTGGCTCACTGTATTTTAATGCTTCTTGCATCATTTTGTCTTCTTATTGGAGCTCATAGTGTTAGTATTTATTATTTGTAAATAGTTGTATATAGTAGTCACTAACTTAACTGACAACAATATTTTCTTTTTTTTGTAATAGAAAAACATGTATTTATGCTTTCCATGGATTGTACTCTCTACATTAACATCTTTTGGATATTTATTAACAGCTATCATCTTGTTTTTTCGACTCATTTTTATGATTTATGATCCAGGCTCTTTGACAGCTTTATTTGCATCACTTATTATTGGCGTGATTGTCAGCTACTTTGTATTAGTTGTTGTCATTTTTGTTCGTGACCTTAGAGCTGGAACTGAAAACAAAAAACATCATGGAAAACATCATCATCATCGACATCATGAAGAAGATTTCGATAACGAGACAATTCCATTGGCACCTAAAAGATCTTTTGAAGATGAGCCTTAAAATATTTATAGAGCAAAAAATAAAGTAATAATTTGATGATAAAAAAGAAATTGGTTGTTATTTTTTCCTTTGTTCACATTTTCTCAGCGTGCCTCATATTTTTTTGCACTAACCGCGCGAAACATTTTATTCATACAAAAATCTGATTTCTGACAGTCGACTGCTGCGGCTTTAGAAAAACGTTCTTCAAAAGTAATCATCAAAATTAACATTTAAAGTTCTAAATTAAATATGATTAAGTGTAAACAGCCATTCCAGTAGAATGATTTCACCAATGTCAAGTTCATTTCAAAAAAGTCATTAAAAGAGTAAGGTTTAGTTTTTATTGTACATCTATATTCTATATTTTTTGTCTAAACTTTGTTATTTTATTTGTTCTTTAGAGAGCTATAAACATCAAACATAGATCATGGATAACGACGACGTGTCATTAATTGTTGAAATTGGTGGTGGTGTTGATGTAGACCCTGACATTGAAGTAGTTCAAGTAATTGAAAATAATCCTGAGGTAATGGAAATTCCACAAGAAAATAACAACAATGAGCCATTATTAGAAGAAGAAGAACCAGTAGCTTCAACAAGTGAAAGACCAATTGTCAGATTTCGTGAAGTTGTTAATGATAAGGGTGAAGTTACATTTGCTTTTGCTTCAGATTCTGAAGATTCAACAATTTCAGAAGCTCTTAATAATGATGTTATAGAAGAAGATCAACAATTTATATTGGGATCAATAGCTGAAAGACTTGCATCAGGAGCTCGTATGAGACCTAATGCAAGAGATATGATTTTTTTTGCTAGTGACAGTGATGATGATACATCAGATGAAGATTATAATCCATATAGAAGGGAAGATTTTACAGAAAGAGATCCTATGTTGATTAATTTTGCTAGTGTTACTGCTGGTAGTAGTAGTTCAACAAGAGGTAGAGGAGGTAGTCGAGGAAGAGGACGTGGACGAGGTGGTTCTACTAATAATACTAGAATTCCAACAACAACAGCACAACAACCAACAGGAAGTCGTAGAAGAAAACAAAATGTTCCAAAGAAGCGAAAAAAGAAGGCAATTGCTAAAAAAGTGAAAAAAGTTGTTGAAAAGAAAGCTAGAAAACCACCAAAGCCACTAATTCCACGTATTTTATATCGTAATGTTCAAGTTAAAGGAGATATTGAAGATTTTAAGACTATTATAAAGTATGATACAAATTATCAATGTGTCCTTCATTATAATAAACCTGAAAAGAAATCAGTGAAAAACGAAGATGATGATGTTACAATTTTAGAAAATGATGATACTACACAATACAAAATTGGTGAAATAAATATACCAGTATTGGATATTGAAGGCTTGCCATCAACATTTGATCAAAATGATATTACTGAAAAGTTTCCAGGATTAGTAAAAATTTTAATGTACATTAGTCCAATTGCTAATAGAAGTGTTATATTATTAAAAGCTGAAAAAGAAGTTGATGATGAAGAAGGTAGTTTAATACCACTTCCAGCAAATTTGAAAAAATTGACAGGAAGAGAAAGAACAAGAAAAAATAATTGGATTGATGTTCTACATTATTATTTAGCTGTTGATACAAGCACAATAATTCCTGCAGAGCATTTTCATAATGCTGGACTTTCAAATAAGAAACATTTTCGATTGGAATTTGAACGTTATTCAGAAGGAAATATATTTATTACAATTAATTTGGGACAAAATCTTATTCAAAAAAATATTGATTTTGCATCAATGCCTTTAATTTCAAACAGAACTTTATTACAAGTATTTAGTTATTTCTTAAATGTAGATTGTCCAATAAAAATAGAACAAGATGAAGCAGAAGTAAAAGAAAAAGAAGATATTCTTTGGTTTTATGGACAACTTAGAAAATATCATAATTTAGAAAAATTGCCAGAACCAGATTTTTCTCTTCAACCAACATATCTTATTCCAACTTTAAGACAGTACCAACAAGATGCAGTGAAATGGATGCTATATAGAGAAGGAGCTTTAAATAATTGTCCTTCATCTTCTTCAATTAAACCAAATCTAATGAAAGAATTTTTTGATAAGATTTTTATTCCAATTACTCTTCAACCAAATTCTTCTACAACTAGTAGTGATTCATCAACACCAAAAGAATTTTATTATAATAAATTTACTGGCTGGTGGTGTAGCTCAAAACCCGTGCTACCAGCAATGAATACTGGAGGTGTGTTAGCCGACGAGATGGGTTTAGGCAAAACAATTGAAGTTCTTTCCTTAATACTTTTAAATCCAAAGCATAAAGATGATACAAAACATGAAATAATGGAAGAAGTTGATCTTTTAAATGAAATGGAACAAAGTGATGTAAGTGAAAATGAGGATGATCCAGAATATGACCCAGAATTAGAAAGAAAAGCAAAATTAGAAAAATTGAAAGAATCTCCAATAAAAAACAAGAAAGGAGGTAAACGTAGACGTAAAGGAAAAAGATTAAATGCTCCTGCAAAGAAATCTACGACAGTTGATACAACAAAATTATCTATATTTTGGAAAAGTTTATATGGTGAGAAAAAACCTGAACCAAATATACTTCCTACTCCAAAAAGGAAAAGAGGAAAGAGAGAAATGTCACCTTGTGAATTTTCTGTAAGTAATTTTGAAAATGAAAAGAAGAGCAAGATGGAAGAATCAACATCTGCTGCTGTTTGTCATCCAAATAGAATTGAATCTTCAGATGATGAGGATGATGACAATAAAATTAAAAACAATGATGAAGTTCCTAAAAAGAAAGTAAAATATATTATTGAAAGCAGTGAAGATGAAGTACATGAAAAAGAGCAAGAAGAAATAGTGGTAAAAGAAGAAGCAGAAGAAGAAAAAGTTGTAAAAGAAGAAGAAGTTGTAAAAAAAGAAGAAGAAAAAGAATCTGAAGATAATGTTGTTCCAGATAAAAAGTCAAGAAAGAAGTCGTCATTAAAAAAGAAAATTGTAGACTCAGACTCGGATAATAATGGAAATAAGTCACCACAAAAGAAGAAGAAGAAACCTGTAGAACCAAAAAGAAGAAATTGTAGTTTGGATATAGAAAAATTTGCTAAAGGCTATGCTCCTAAACCAAAAACTATGTATGATCGGGTTAAAGTTTTGTATGATATGGAATTGAAACAAGTGTCTGAATATACACAACGTGTAAGGTTTCATGGAAAATTTTTTGATACAAATTTAGAAATAGATCCAAGATTTCAGTGTCTGTGTGGAGGTTACAATGATGACACACAAATGGTTGTTCAATGTACAGCTTGCTCTGCATCTCAACATGCTGAATGTATTGGAATAACAAAAGATTTATTGGAAGAAATTGAAAATTATTTGTGTCCACATTGTGCTGTCAATGCTGTAAGTTATTTTCTAAAGACTTTAAAAGTTTCTCTATTCTAATAAATTAAATTTTTTTATATAGCCACCAATTGAAGCCTCAACTACATTAATAGTATCTCCTGCAAGCATTTCTTATCAATGGATTGAAGAAATACAAAAACATATTAGAAATAAGCGTCTCAACATTTTATTTTACAAGTAAGACAAAACTAATTATTTACAGAAAATCTATCAAATTAAATTCATCATGCATGATATTTCTTACAGGGGAGTTTCGAAACAATTCATTCCACCACAAACGCTAGCAAAATATGACATTGTATTGGTTACTTATGAAGTATTATCTAGTGAGATGTCACATGTTGATTTGCCACATTGTAGTAGTGAAGAGGGTCGTAGATTTAGGTCAGCTAAAAGATTTCTTTCTTTACCAAGTCCTCTGCTATGTATTGAATGGTGGAGAATTTGTCTTGATGAAAGTCAAATGATTGAAGGACAAACTAAAAAGATGACAATGATGGCTTTACGATTAAAAGCAATTCATCGTTGGTGTATTAGGTTAGTTTTAATTTTTTTTATTGATGGACTATTTTATTATTATTATTATACTCTAATGAATTTATTTATTTATATTAGTGGAACTCCTCTTTCAAAAGGATTACAAGATTTGTATGGATTAATAGCCTTTTTAGGAATATCACCAATCTCTTCAGATGAAAAATGGTGGGATGCTCTTGTATCTCAACCATTTTATAGAAAAGAAACGTCTCTGTTGTATGAATTATTTGGTCAACTTATATGGAGAACTGGCAAATGTGATGTATTGGATCAGGTATGTATGATATTTAATATCTTATCATCGTATCGTACTCATTTACTTAGTCAAATAATAATTAACTTTTCTTTCATAAATTATTAGCTTGGAGTACCACCACAAACGGAATTAGTTCATTGGCTTAAATTCTCACCAGTTGAGACACATTTTTATAAACGTCAACATGAGATTTCTTGTGAAAAAATCCTTGCTCGTATTCATCGTTTAGAACAAAATGTACCTGGATGCCTCAATTCAAAAATATTTAGACTTGATAGACAAGTAGTTCAAACACTATTAGAACCTTTCCTTGAACTTCGAAAATCCTGTTGTCATCCACAAATTGTTAAAGGGAAACAACTCTCATTACAAAAGGGAACATTAACTATGGAAGAATTATTGGAACAATTGATTAAAAATACTTCTATTCAAGCAGCTGAAGATCATCGATTAATTATTGCAGCCCTGAATGGAATAGCTGGAGTTCATATGTTACAAAATGAATTTGTATTAGCTTCTGAAAAATATAGAGAAGTCCTTCAATCTATTGAGAAATATAAGAATGAGTTTGAAACTGATAAGCTACAGGTATAAACAATTATTGTAATCTTCTAATTTTCTTGCTATTTCTAATTTCTAAAATTACTCATTTTTTGTTTGTTTGTAGATATTACATACTCTGGAAAATTTAGCTGATTTATTAGATGGAAATCATGCTGGTGTTGGTTTTACTCTTAGAGACAATCAACTTCGAGCTGAAGCTCAAGAAATAAGAGCCAAATATATGGAGAAATATTCAAATGGAGTTAGATCTGCTCATGAAGTTGTATATAAATTAACAACAACAGTTGATGACTTAAGATCTAAATTTACTTGCTTACAACGTTCTTGGTGGGCAATGGTATTAGGAAAAGCTGCTACCTTACAAAAAATTGACGTCCTCATTGACCGAGTTAAGGATGACCTTACAGAAAAATATCTTAAAAATAGAAATTCATCATTTAATCAACATCAAAGAATGGCAAATAAATTCCACAATTCTTTCTCACTAGAACATATTATGGTACAATATATTACCGAATTGGATGAAATGCGAAATGAAGTTTTAGAATCAATTGATGTAATGAGAAGTCGTGATCCTGAATCATTTGTCCATGCTAGTATTTGTTGTCATTTAAGAAATAGTGCAGTTACTTATTATAATTCTGGAACGGGTGGAGGATTTCGTTGTGATTTATGTCGTTATCATGATCGATTTTTGGATTATGAAAAGAGACTTTTTATGAGATTTGATGTAAAAGCATCTGTGGCTCGTACTGGAAGAAACTTTCAACAAATGAAATTAGCTGGTGGCTTAGATCTTACTGAAGAAGAAAAATTAGTTGCTTTACAACAAGAAGAAGCAGAATTAATTGAGTCTACTGAACATGTTCAAATTTTAGGAAATCAAGAAAACATTACATGGGGTGATTCCGAAGTTGAAAAAACATTAAAAATTTTACTTAGTTTTGCTAGACAAAATGGTTGTAGTACACCAGTAATTGAAGATGGAGCAACTCATTTGAAATTATTTGAAGTATTGAAAAAAGAATTTAGATTTCTTCGTATTTTATGGAGACAAATTTATGATCAAGTCTCTGCAATTGATGAACTTTCACAAGCAACAACAAGACTTAGACTTCGTGCTGAAAATGAAGCAAGAGTTCCTGAATCTAGAACTTCTGCAAAAAAGACTCTTAGTTCTGGAATTGCTCAAAGAACAGAAAAATTACAAAATATTCATTTACTTGAACGTCATGAATTGGATACAAAATTAGCTGGGATGAGATTAGATTTTATTACTGGTCAAGAAAGCTTAGCTATTCATTCAGGACAACTGATTTATTTAAAAACATTGAAAAATAATAATTACGGTAGGAAAGGAAGTAAAAATTTAGAAGATTGTCCTGTTTGTGCACAACAACTTGGTCATGAATGGGCAGTTTTGCTTTGTGGACATTCATTCTGTCTTGAATGTGTCAAGAAGATGTGTACAAATATTAAAAATAGTTTCAATTGTCCATTATGTAGAAGAGCTATGAAATATTCTGATGTTAGTTTTGTAGACACAAGAGAAGAAACAGAAAATGAAATTGAAGGTGATAATTTCAAGAGCTCAGTAGTTCAAGGATCACATTCTACTAAAGTTGAAGCTGTTGTGAAAGGTCTATTGAATTTACAAGAATCACATCCTGGAGAAAAAGTTATAATATTTTCATCTTGGGTTGATGTATTGGAAATTATATCTGAAGCATTAGATCAAAATGATATTAAGTATTGCTTATTAAATGCATCTGGAAACAAATTCCAAATTGAATTGAAAAGATTCAAGGTAAGAGTGACTGACTATAAATTAATGACAAAAATATTGTATATATGTACATATATGTATTTGATTGATTACTATATTTTCTCTATAGATTCGTGATGATATTCAAGTATTACTTATGCCACTATCTTCTGGAGCAAAAGGACTTAATGTGATTGAAGCTACTCATGTCTTTCTTGTTGAACCTATTCTTAACTTGGCTAATGAACTTCAAGCTATCGGCAGAATTCATCGAATTGGACAAACTAAGCCAACATTTGTTCATAGATTTTATGTGAGTATATAAACATTCTTATTTTGGTTATTAGATTTTTAATTATGTTTTTTTTCATTGGACAGGTAAAAGATACTATTGAAGAACAACTATGTGAGATTTTGAAAGGATATGATGTTTCTTCAGAAGACGAAGCTTCTCTGACTGTAGCAGATTTGAAACATCTTGCGACTCGCAAGTAAAAGATTTATCTAACTATTTTTATGATTTATACTTTCTTTATTATATAAATATGTAGTTTTATCTTCTTTTCTTACCATTTAAACTAAATGTTGTTTTCAATTTTAACTTCTGTAATTCTACTTTTATTAGATTATTGTAGAATAATTATTAGTTTGTAACAATAAAATATAATAGATTACAACTACAAAAATAGATTTGTTTTATAAAAGTCTTGTTAAATTCCTCATGAAATCATCAGCCATCATTTGTTCTCTTTGATAAAGTTTAGCAACTTCTTCACCCAAATGAAATAATTCAGGTGCATCTGGGAAAATTACAAAACAAAATTAGAATTAAAAGGTGTAAAATTCACATAAATTACTTACCCAAATCAATAACCGTATCATGTAGATAATGTTGTATAATTTTATTTTCTGTTGGTTTATAAAGCTCAAAATTAGGCGATCCATGTAAATCATACAATTTCCTAATTCTCTTAAAAGATTCCGTTTCTTGAAGATTTTCTGGTGTTGGATTCTGACCAAATAATTCAGAGTATTGTCTTGTTTCTCTAATATCTTGTGATTTTCTCTCAAAGACACCAGCCATTCTTTTCTTATGTCCTACCAAAATTTTTTGTCTTTCTGCTTCTCTTTCTAATTGATATCTTTCTTCTCTTTCTTTTAATCTTTGCTCTCTTGCTATTCTACGCTCTTCTTCTCTGGTAGCATGTGCTTCTTTTCGTCTTCTCTCAGCTTCAAATTGTAATTCTCTTTCTCTTTGCTGACGTCTAATTAATTTCTCTGCTTTACGTTTCTCTCCTGGAGATTTTAGAACAAGTTGTAGATTATTAATTTTTTTAAATAACATATATGTACTTACTATGAGCATGAATCATTTCAGTGTTGGCAATACTATGAACTTCTGTTGGAACTACAGAACTTGCTTGAGATTGAGATTGTAAATCATCATCTGTCTGTTTGTACAAAGTTCTCATTACTTTATGATGTTCTGCTTCTTTTTCTCTCTTTTGTTTCAATCTTTGTCTCGCTCTTTCAACTTTTCCTTGCATTTTTTCTTTAAGGGCTAAATTTTCTGAACTAGGATACCAATAATTTCCTGTGTCATGTAAATGTTTAAAAAATTGATCACCATCATATTCATAAGGTTCAATAGGAGTAATTTTATTCTCTGTTTTTGGAACTGCAAAGAAATCCTTTTGATGTTGTTCCAATTTCTTTAGCATATGATTTACTCTAAAAACTGGATGATCATACTGGAACAGAAAATTTAATATAATAAATAAATTTTAGTATTTATTAATTACAGTAAAAAGTCTAACCAAATATAACATATCTGGTGGAGGGTCCATTTGTCCTTCAACCACTTTATCAAAAAAAATTATATAAAGTTTCAGATCATGCTTCTTAAAAAACATAAAGTACTAAAAACTTTTTAGTCTTTTGAAGAAAAACTGGTAGGTATCATAGCATAAGATTAAATATTTATTACTAACCTAGTAATTTGACTCTATTTTTCTCAGCAATTTCCCTTTGCTCAGTCATTAGTTGATGAGTTCTTCTTTCCTCTTCTTCTAAAGCAACATACAATTGATCCATATACTTTTTATCATTAAGTTTAACTCTTGTCGATTGCATTAAATACTCAAGACGAACAGCTACACGATTAGGATGCTCAACATTATATTCTACCAATTCAGAAGCAGGATTCTTTTCTTTACTCAGTTGAACTCTAAATTTTCTAGGTGCCATTGATCTCTTTTTTCTCCAATATGATGAGTTTCTCTTTTTTAAGTCATCGCCTACAGGGACTTTACCATCTGCACATGGATTTAAATGAGATGTAGACTCCATAAAACTACTCCAAGGAAATTCATCCTCTTTAGTTTTTTCATGTTGACAACTTTTCTTTTTATCATTCTGTTGTTGGTGTTTACTGCTACCTAGATCAACAGATCGGTTTTTAATCTGACTTTTGATTCCAAATGTTGTAGTGTCAATTATATGAGGTTGTTGTTGTTGCTTTCGACTATAAATATGAACTAATTTTTTTTCTTTCTTTGAATTTAGACTATTAAATGCCATTATAAAATTTAACTTGTGAATTATTATAATGAATGAAACTTGAATTTTGTCATTTTTTAAGTCATTGTGATCAAGTTTAGAATTTTGAGTGCACAGTGGAAGTAGAGGTGAGTTGATTCTTCTCTATCTTCTTTAGCACATGAATTGGAATCTCTATGGGAAATGAACTTATCTAAAAGGATTTGGGATTGATTTACGTGTAAAATTATTAAAAAAAATTACTATACAAATAAGATGAGGCAAACTGAGAGTTATGTTTACTTGCTTTCTTATTTATTTAATCTCACACATATAAATTTTGTTATTAAAAATAAAAGGAATTTTGTAATGATATTATAGTACAAATGAAATAATTTAGATTCCTCCTTGATAAATACTTGGTCCACAAACAGCTTGACAATTTTTCAAATGACGTTTGTAAGGACCCATAGCATATTTACGTCCACATTTAGTGCAAAGTTGTAAATCAGGAATCTTAGACAAGAAAGCAGTAGTTGAGTTGCTTGCAGGAGAAGAATCAGTTGATAACGACTTCTTTTTATTACGTGGAACAGTTCTTGGTCTTGGTGAAGAATACGAAGCAGTAGAAGAAGTAGAAGGAACTGGTGGTGGTGGACAAACATCTTGTTGTTGAACTCTTTTATGATAATAGTAATATCTTTGTCTCAATGGTGGAAGTGAACTCACAGGTTCAGTTTGACTTGAGACAGAGCAAGTTCTCCCAGTAGCTTCATCTAAATCACTACCAATTTTTCTCAAAGCTTCCTCTTTAGCATGTTGAATGATATTCAATTGGTCTTGAATACGTTGTTCTTCTTCCAATCTTTTTTGTAAAACTAATGCAGCTGCTGCTGCAGCTTGTTTAGATTCTTCTGATTCATTAGGAACCGATTCTTCCGGTGGAGTAAAAGTATGCCATGGACGATTAGAGTAACTCTCAAGCAAACTATATACATATAATACGAAATAGATTAATCAACATTTTTTAGAATATATATATATATATATGAACTCACTTCTCATGAAATTCATCCAAATGTTGAGCAATGTACTTTCCAAATTCATCATTACTGACATTATTATTGAGTACATCTTCTTCAGTTGGTCCAGAACCAAGTTCATCAAGCCTCAATTTAGCAATTTTGTTAGTGAGAACATCAGTTGAATGCTGTGTCGATTTAAATATTATTTTTGTTAGACTTGTGAGTGACAATTTGATGATAATATTTTTTAATACTTACCTCATATGAATCCATTATGACAGAATAAATACTTTGTGAATTTGTGTAACTAAAAATCTAAATAATTTGTTCGAATTGAAAATTCATGAAAAAAATTCTCATGAAATGACAAAATGCTATTGAGTCAACAAGCATAGCAATACTTTATGGTTACTATGCACACCTTAGTATTTTTAAATAAAATGAAATATTATTATTATTATGAATCTTGTAAGTATACATACATTTACACATTTACCATCATCTCACTGAACCTAAAATTATATTATTATTACTAAGTTTGTAAATATTTAATTGACTAAACATATTAAAGTACAACACGAGCTTTGGTATCATTTTTCGCCTCCACATTCTTCAATATTTTCTCTTATATATATACATTTAACTAATATTATGAGATGCATCTATATTTTATATCTCTGCATGACACAACTGAAGAAGACACAGTTTTTATAATTAAATCCTATATGTACATACAAACTATATGAGTCATTCGTATATATATTGTGCAATAATATAACATATAAATAAAGATATAATATGTAGAACAGAACAAGTAGTAGTAAACATTCTCTCCAACTATTTTGTTACACTAGAGAATGTTTTGTTATTGTTAGTATATAATTTACATCATATCATCATCAGGTATAGTAAAGGTTTTCTATTATATATATGCCACATCATATAAGGACAGGATATTCAATTAATTTACTTCTTAATTCAATTAATAAGCTTTTCTCTCTACACTAAATTAACTCTTAACTTGATCCATGATACTTGTTATATAACTGATTTTCACATCATCTTCAAAACGTGTGTAATATGTAATAGTATTCTCTCTCTCAAACTCTACGTTTCTTTTCTCTTTTGTGTGTAATATATGGGGCAACCTGCAACATGACAATTTTTGTACAATTTTTATACATAATTTCACATTATTCACACGAAAAAAAACTTAAAATCTCTTATACAATAATACTTATTTATACAAACATAACAAGAAAGGGTAAAAGTAGTTTGTGTATAGTAAGATCAAATAATGTTTTTGTTTATAGTATTTAGCAGTGATTAGAGTCTCTTGTCGAACTCAGGTGATCATGACTTCCATATAGTACTGGATCTATGAAACACACACAGAGAAAAAATTGATGATTATCAAACCACAAGAGAGAGAAAAAACTTATTGCATTTATATACAACATGCATATGCATATCAATATATGAATAATTTTAGTTAAGCAAGAGAATTGAAAGGATAAACTAAAACCAATTAGCACAAGACCAACATAAGAGACAAGACAAGGAATGCATTACAAGTGAAGTAGTATTAGATAATCTAAAAAGATACTGGCTTTATAAGATATGGTTTTATATTACAAATACTTTGTTTCTTAGAAGGATGTGTGACCACCATGTAGGAAATTTCCATCTACAATTTTGCAACATACATTGAACATTTTATTGGGTTAATATTTTTAGTTTTATATTACAGTGCTTCTTCATTTTATAAGACCTTTTTTAATAACGTGACATTTAGCATGCAATAAATTATTGTTAATAGATTATCTTAAATGAATTACCTAAAGAGTTGAGACCGTAGTGAGATGTCTGATACATGGACGTTGGACCAGCAGAAGTTGGAACGGAATGAGAAATTGGAAGTCCTGAGCTTAAACTCGATGACTGATGTTGAAGTTGGCTTGTAAACCCACTCATACTCACACCTGCTTGACTCAACTGACCTGCTAATCCCACTACTCATATAGTTAAAAAAAGAAAAAAAGCAATCATCAATCATTGATTGAATCATTCTCCTCTCTCTCTCTCTCTCTCTTTCATCATTGATATTAAATTTAGATTATTATTATAATTAGTAGTAAATATGGAATTTACAATTAGTGTACTGATACTGACCAGCTGCTGCGTTCATGCTTGCCATACTCCAACGACCATCTGAAGCACCAAACATTCCAGCTGGACTACACATTTCTGAAACAGAGCCAAATGGTGGCAGTCCATGAGACGGGAGAAGTGCGCCAGGAGTACGAAACACATTTGTTGTCTTCTTTCTCTTTTTCCATTTAGCTCTTCGATTTTGAAACCAGACCTGTAAGAGAAATAATAAGTACATCAAGTTTTTTACCCATTTTCTTATTACTCCAAAGTGTCTCTACGTCTCAATTTTATTACACTTTTTATGGGCTTCATGACTCAAAGACAAAATATAATGTAATAAGATATGACATAAGAGAAAAAAGTCACTTTTGAGTTTATATCAGAAGAGAATCATCACGCTAATTTTATGACCTTTTATGATTTTTTTTCTTCTGTTCTATATGTATATACTAAGGGTAGAAAGAGAGAAGAAATAAATGAGTTGGCTGTTCCATTTTTGTGGTATGGTGTTGAAAGTATGTACATGTGTGTTATATAATAGGGAATCTGTATATGGATAAATTTCATTCATTCATGGGCTATTTGGTATTCATGAACTTAAGTTGATATCATAAGGGAGTACATTCATATAAGACTCTTCTATGTGTAAAAATATAATGGGAATATAAACATATCATCATCGAGTCGTTGGCACAAATTGCCTTTTTTGATTTCGTACCCTATTCTCTCTCTCATATAGAAAAGATCATCGAGAAAGTTTTAACTTGAAAAAAATTATATAAAATGAGCTTTTAAGTTTACTTTTGTCTTGACTTTTTTTGCTTATGTTGCTAACTACTGTTATATAGTAGTCTCAGCATTAGATTAGTGAGCAGGGGATCAGAAGATACTTTTGAGACTTTCAATAATTAAAGACTTTTCTCACTCGCTTGCTCCTGACTTGTTCTCAGCTTTCATGCTACTAAAGTTTTCGAAGTATATACTATATGTAGATGCACAATGCTTAAACTTTCCCCACTCTGTTTGCCTTGAATAAATTATTACACCATCAGAATGAGCTACAATGACAATGACCCAAACCAAACACATTATCGCCTTCTTAACTCACTTGGGAATTTTATCAGACTCAAAGTCATCTAAGCTCCCCTTTTACAAATATGATGTTGTGTCTACAGAAAATATTATATAAAACTAACATTAGTTGTTCTCTAAATTTAATTTATGATTGTTTTGATATTTGAGTTTTTTAAAATTTAAATATGAGAAGACGTTACGTCAAAGAATTTCAAGTAAAGATCAACAACAGTAGCTACATAAGTAATAAAAGCTTTGGTATGCAAGTCAATAGACAAGACACTAAATGCCTCGAGACAAAAGTCTCACTTTTTTGAGAAGTGTATTTAAAATTGTTGAATAGTATTATGAACATGTAGCTACTGCTGCTGGACATTAGAAATATCTACATATCTACATACAATATACATATGCATATAAAAAACACTTGTTATGTCCACAGAATTTCTATTGTAAGATGGTGTGATGAGATGAGTGATGTCAGAAATGAAAAACTTGTTGAAGGAGAGGCTCTAACAAGTCGTGGTGTGTAATATATGTATAAGAATAGTGTAAGCAAACTGCTGAAAGGTCACTACTTCACTACTTCTACTTCTTCTTTACTTGTCTACCACTGCCACTGAGTTACGCATCGTTAATTTACATCTATTAGTGTCTCACCATCTCTTCTAAATCTTTCCATTGCACTCAACAACATTTATTCTTTTATTTATACTACTTTTCATTGTAAATTGTATTTTTATACATATTATATGACTGTAGGAAGTGAGAAGCTTTTGTAAAGATGAGATTCTATGTAAAAGTCACAATTCAATTGCTCTAATTTTCAGAATTTCTACCCACATTTTTGTGGTAATTATAACAAAGTCTACACTTGAGTTTCTTAAGTGTAAACGCTTAAAGTTCTATTTCAAAGATTACACTAAGAGGAATTCTAAGAAATTATACAGTTTATTGGTGGTTAATTAAATAAAGTGAAATGAATCGTACCTGTACTCTGCTCTCTGTTAGAGATATTCTCATTGCTATTTCCTCTCTATATTAAAAAAAATTAATGTCATCTTTACTTCATCATTGTAAGTTAATTGAGTTATACGAGATAATTTTAACAATTATTACCTCATAAAAATGTCTGTAAGGAAAGAATTTATTATAAGTCAAGAGTCACAAATAAATTGATTTTTATTTCACAAAAAGTTATATATGCCATTTGAAAATTGAAATCATCTATTTTTAATTCCAATGGCATGTAGTTCTTTTTTTATGAAATAATCATTTTAAAAGTGACTCTTGGTTTATAATAAAAACTTTCCTGGGTAATGTGTTTTAGAAAAACATCGTTCCAATTCATTAAGCTGAGCGGGTGTGAATCTCGTTCGATGTCTCTTTTGCTTGACAGGCTTGTCACTATCAGAAGAGACTGGCGTTGACGTTCCAGTCCCACTTCCAAGACCAGCAGGGTTACCACCAAGCTATAGGCGACAGAGAGAGAGAGAGACAAAATTGAAATTTAAATTTGGTATATTGTTTTTAAATTAAATTCAAGTAAATACATATATATATGCATATAGAAAAAAGTTAGTATATTATAAAAGTGTTAGTTTTTACGTACATGATGATGATGTCGTACCTGTAACCCACTTGAAGATAGGGTTGTACTAGAGAGTGATCGGTTGTCATTTACATTACATAGACTAGTATTCCCATGTCCTACATCAAAACAAATTGAGATAAAAACTAGCACTAAAAGTATGTCTGTATATAAACCACAGCAAAGAGAGCGCGAGCAATGCTCAACTTGACTCAACAATAATGATATATAGGAAATACAATTATTTCTAATGGATCTAACTCGATGTAATTAATGAAGATAATTAAAAGGTCAAAGTAACCTCAACAAATGCTTTTGAAACGCAGCACGTGAGATGATAAATGCCTAAATTAATATATTGAAAGTATGTGTAAATCACTTCTTAATTGAACAATCATCTTTTAGTTAGTTTTAACTGACTTATATATCTTTACTCTTTTCGTTATGGAAATTGTGTCTAGTATCAGTAGAGTACTTTTTCCTATAACTGAATTTAATTCTTCTCCAAAATTTAATTTTGTACCAGCTACCAATCCTTGCGTCAGTAGCTAATAAAACTTTATTAATTGGAAACGAAACAACATCCTGTATATAACATTTCTTTAGAAATCAGTTAAAAATATCATCCGAAAAGGCAACTCTTCAAATGCACTAGTAATTAATTATATATTTAATAAAAAAAATTTGTCTCTTACCGACTCCACCAGCTCCAATATTATTTAACATTGCGAGTAATTCCAGCTTTACCACTGGTTGAGTACCTAACTAGTACTTGCTATAAACAACACACAAGTTATATAGGTAGACAGAAGTTAACCAAAATTTGACTAATTTAATATCCACTTAAATAGGCTCTAATCCAATTATGTTCTCTTATTATATAACGAGTCACTGGGGTATTACGATACTATATATATACTCTCCACTATGTGTATTATACAGCAGTAACATTCACCTTCTACTATAAAACGCAATGTACTATTATGATAATTTGTGTAGAAGTAAAGGAGTAGTAGTAATTACACCGTAACAGTTCATGATGATGAAGAGATAATCTTGTTTATTAACTTCTTGATTGGTGTGACACTATAGAGTAGAAGGATGTGTATTATACATCAGTAGCAAGAGCAGAGAAAGTAGCATCTCAAAATTGAAAATGATATTGGATACTTTGCTGCTGCTCTAGAGAGAGTGAATTGAGATTAAGTGGAGAAAAACGGAGTTGTTGAGACACAACTACAAAGAAATTAAATGAGAATCAAGTTTTATAGTTTGGGGAGAAGAGAGAGAGAGAAGAGATGGAACACACACATAGTGTATCTCTCTATCTATCTATATCTTCTATCTCTTGCATCTATCTCTCCTACACTTTTGTACATTATCAACAACCAGAAGTATTGGTTTTCGCTATATGGAAGAAATAGAAGAGATGAGGAAACGTTTTTAGTAGGCGGAGTAAGGTAGAGAACACAAGCTTAGGGACTCGCCTATGAAAAACTTTGTGTGGTGAATCAATGTTGCGCAATCCAAATGAATCTTTGAAGCCAGGCCCATTTTCGTCCACTTTTTCTCTTCTTTTTCTAGATATATATATATAAACAACTCCTGTGTATGAAAAAAAGCACAACGGAGAAAAATAACAATACAAAAATCTCTGTTTACTACAGCTTTCTTTATATACCCATCATCTCTTTTTATATATAGCTTTTTAGGTTTGGTTGCTGAAGTGTGTATAGCATTTTTTCGGGCTACATAACATGAATGCCTCGTCAAAAAGAAATAAGAAGTTGAAAGCTTTAACAATGTATGGTAGTAGGTAGATCTATATCTTGTGTATATATATATATGGTAGTAAAACATTTGTGTGTTTATATGTATTGTAGTAGTAGCCGTCAGAAAAAACTCCCTGGTTAGAGTTATATCTATTCATCTGGGTAATCAGGAACCTTTACAAGCTGAAACAATTCATTATTGTTCAATTTTGGGTAATGCCTTCGCAATTGGACCTAATGTTACCTAATGAACGAGATTAGTTAGTGTTAGATTTAGATTTACTGGCGTGCATGCTACATATATATATATAGTGAACACATATATACTATATACGTTCTATTCTCTGTTGTTTCTATTTGTACTCAAGTTGTTTGAGGTTGCGTCTTCATATAAAAAGGAAAGTAGTACATATCAAATGAAATCTCTCTTTTGCTTCCTCTTTTCTTTTTCCTTATACACATACACACACAACAGTATATTACTCTTTATTCTATTTTCTTTGGGTGTTTTGTGATGTTTACACTTGTTTCACATTGACGAGTTTTAGAATCTCTACAGTACACTATATGCATTAAACTTAAGGAGCAAAAAGCTCTCCCAAAGGATTCTTTTAGCTTTGCTACTTATTTATTCCATATATATCTTATTTACCAATGACAAATTGTTTTATACTCATTACATGGAGAATGAATCAAAATTCCTCATAATGTCGTAAAAAGGTTATAGAAAGAAGATTTGAAGGGCTTTAAAAGAATGCCCTTTTGTCACATGCCTTTTGCCGAGTATTTATATATGAAACTACATATATTCTCATAGGGCAAGTGTCTTGTGTACCGAAAAGGCAAAGGACTTTTCAACAATAGGATGCCAACAATTGTTGATTCCTTGGTATAAATGTCACACAGGTGCGACTCTCAATTGTATTTTGCATTTTATTTATTCTAACTTGTACAATAGCAGAGAGTATTCACATCACAATTCTTTTCATTTGATGGTTGGTAGCTATCTTATAAGATTGTAAGCAAGTGGCGGTAGCAAAAGAAGCTTTCGTCACCTCACCTAAGTGCGAGAAAGCCATTATTATTCAAACAAAATATAAAAGAAGCTCTTCTCTCTTATTCATCTCTCCCTTAGTTCGAGTGAGTGTTGATGTATAGCAAAGCAAAATCTCAGTACTTTTATATTTTTAATGATATGCAATGAGCCATCAGCAACCATATAAATAAAGTAATGGTAAAGTCAGAAGAGTAGGCGAGAAGAAGAAGAAGAATAGGAAACTTTTTTTTAATGTTTACACTGCAACTGTATCTATATATGTTGTTGTTGAAAGAATATATACTTTTAGCCAAGCTCTCAACAAAACAACAATACAATATATTCTCTTGCTCTAAGATATAAAAATATAAAATGTATTCATTCATTCACAATGTTAATGGTTTTCGCAGTTTGCTCACAACTTCTTCTTCTTTTGCTTACAAACTCTTTTTATATTCTATAAGCTATTCTTTTTCTTCGGTCATCTCAGAAGAAAAAGTTTACGACGTATCTCACATATGAAAATATTTTTCAATGTTACATTACCTTTTATAGTAAACATAATGTCTATTGTAAATTCTCATATGTTGTGGTGAGGTTTGAAATTCCAATGAGAGTATTAAATAAAAGACATAATGGAAAATTAAAAGAATGTGGCAGTGAAAATATATATGTATAGTCTTTTATGTTATTGAATAATCATTGAGGTGATAATATTAGGATTGCATGAGTCAACAATTTGATTTTGAGTGACAGGTCGAAAGGAAAGCTTGCTTAGATTCTCATTCAACGTAAATGAAGTGAATTTAGAGCAATTTAGAGGAAGTTGAACGGATGGGCGTTTCTCTTGGGACAGAGAGAGAGAAAGGTCTATCTTTATATGTACTTTCAGTAGAGTATATAATTTTAGTGTTACTGTTATTGCACGTTTACACTATTATAATGGCTTTAGAAAGTAGAGAAGAAATAAGTTGAGTATAGTAGTACAGTGTAGTAGTCTCAAAGAAAAGAGAAATGCAATGAATTTCCAGTCTGCACAAAACTGATTTGACTTGCATCATTCATCACCTCTCTACTCCATAGTCCAAAGTTTGAAACAAATATTTGGAAAAATACAACATAGTAGTAGAGAGTCGATGAACAAAGCAGTCGTCGTTGAATGGAATTAGGAAAACGCAACAGTAGGTTACAATACAACTTCGTAGGGGTTCTCCTTTTAATCAAAGCTGATGCTATGCTCATCACAACACGCATCTTTCACCCTAATGTTAGAATTTTTGTGTCGTAGTTTCTAACTAAGTCTTCAATATGTAAAAAAAATTCGTTTTGATTTCGTATCTATGTGTGAAGAATCATGCATATTTATCAGGAAATTAAGCATGTAATATCATATGACTCATTGTCAAGATTTTCATAAATAAACCTTAAATGAGCAACACCCCCTTAAAACCACTGGATGAATTGTTAGCATGCTTCCCCTCTTCTTATTCATAAGTTTTCATAGCGAATTGATTCCGATTCTCTCTAATCTGACACTAATCTCATTCTTATTACAAAAGAGAAACATATGTTGATTACAATTGTTGTCCTTAAATACATATGTATACCTCCTGTAGAGTAGAAAGCAATGTAATATATGTAGTCAGTGATATTTGTGAGATCATGTCGGTAGATATTAGAGAAAGAGATGTAATCTTTGCACAAATTATGACTGCTGTAGTTACTACATGTGTAATATATAATACTAAAAATAATTTAGAGTTGTCGAGTCGCGTGCTCTCTATTAACTTGGGTAAAATTATAGCAGTGTACAAAAGACGAGGAGCATCGACTAAATAATATTTCATCCACTTAGACAATGCTTAATGGTTTTATCGGTTTTGAGATTTGAGAAAATAAAGTCATTTTGAAGCTAATGGCTCTTCCGCTTATGTCACCATTTATATTTACAGGTTGTGTGAACGAACTGCTCCTGTGTCAATATTAGTATTGTTGTTCTACAAAAATTATTACATGTCCTCTCTACATTTATTTCCCTGTCACATCTCAATCTAAACTAAAGCCCTTATATTAAGTCGCGTGCCGTCGTGTGCTCTCTTTTAATATGTACAAGGGACGAAATATAGAAGAGAGAGAGAGTAATAAAATTGATTTCAACAATAGTTATGTAATTAGGACACAGAATAAAAATAGGTAGAGTAGGTACATAAAAAAAGTAATAATAAAATTAGTAGCTTGACAATTTTCCATGAATTACACATTGTTTTACTTTAGACTGACAGTCGTCGCCTACTCACACGGATATGACAACAAGGAAAAAGCAATAAGTAAAAAGTTCTTGAGAATTTGTAAAGTACAGAAATAGTTAGTAAATATAGTTCATGGGATAATTGCTTGAAAAGTCGAAAGAGCAAAAGCGAAAATTGTTGTTAGGTAGTAGGTAATATAAATATAGAGTAGAAAAAGAGAGGAAAAATTATTAAAGAAAATGTCATTTAGATGTCAGGAAAATGAATTTTGCACCTTGTTGACTCTGAGGAATTTTGTAATATGATGGCCAATCAAGTTGGAAATCAGTCAAAGGAGCATTCATATCATACCAAAACCTTTCACCTGATGTATATATATATACATTGTAATGTAATGAGAATACTATGTAGAAAGATGAAAGCACACACATTTCTTCTCAGAGTCATGTAATATAAATTACTGGTATTGACTCACTCATCATCATTGCTTTATTGTCTTGACGGAGAGAAAACTTCTTTGCTTTCCTTCTTCTTCTGCTTGACAAAAGGACTCTCTCTTAGATCTCTCAAAAGTTTCCATGATACGCATTGACAAATATGTCGTAGGTCCATTTAATATTATGGACCTTTTGCATTTCATAATGAAATCGTGAGGTCTTGTGTAGCAGGAACGTCAGATCTCTTATGATGTTGTCAAGCAATATTGTCTTGTCGGGTGCTTTGAAGATGAGCTATGCATGTGACTCAAGTGTTTCATGTACCCAGGTAGTTGTCATCCTTAATGAAACTCTTATGATTCTATGAAGCTTGTTACATTTTGGTACTTCTGGAAATTGGAGGATGAGAGTAGGCGTACAAAAAAAAATAAATTCCTCATCTCTGTGAATATTGTTGTTTACTAAACCAATTGTCAGTGCATTGAGTTGTTGTATTTGTGTAATCTGTACATAATGAATATGTAAAGAATAGTATAGGTGTGTGAAGAATAAAAGATAAGCAATGCAAAAATGTTTACTTTTCTCAATCTCAATAATTATTCATCTCACATTATGTAGATAGTGGAAGATATAATCTGTCATATTGAGACATTCTAAGAATTCTCTGAGTTTTCTAACTAATATATCAGTTACTTATAGTGAATACAACTAAATACTATATCCTATGTTTCATATTAGTTTTTGAGTATCAATGTGCCTTTCAAGCTTTCTTTCTGCATATATACTCTTTTGCTATCCTGCTAAGAATAGAAGAAGAATCCAAGTATTACATATACAACAGATTCTCTCTTCTTCTCTTCTATACATACCCACTTCATTAAGCACAGTGGTCTTAGCTCTAATGAAAATTGATAGCATTTTCTCTTCTCTCATACCTAAATCATGGCAAAGCTCTCTCTCTTATACTCTGTTGCCTTACTGAAACAAGTTGGAGAGAGAGAGAGGGATATGAAACTGGAAGAGAGAGAGAAGATGCAAGAGATCGGCTTTACTGTTGTTCTCTCTCACAGCTCTTGTTGCTTATATATATTTTGTCACAACACGAATATAAGGGGGAAATGAAGCAAAGAGCATATTGTATTTGTCTAAAAGGTAAGTTTTGCATTGTTGTGTACTTTGTACTTTATTTGAACTGTATTATGCATAAGATTGGCAAAATTGTTTGGCGACACTTGCTTCACATAAATGTATTTTTAGTATTTGAAAAAGGAAAGTTGAAAATTTTTAGAAGTTTGAAGAATAAACTATATTTTCTATTGTATATGATAATGTGGTAAAAGCTATCAAGAGTCACTAGAATTCCATTTGTTGACATATATCACGACAAAAAGAGTCGTAGAAGTTACATATACTAGAGAACTATAAAGGGAGTAGAAAGAGAAAGAGCACTCTTCTCTATAAAACTCTCTAGAGACACTTTTCCCATAGGTTTTAGCTACTCTGGTTTCTAACACCAAAATGCAATCTGTGGCTTGACATGTCAAAAATCCATTTTGGATTAAGTTGACCAAATGTTTAGTTTTGGGAGTACTACATTACAAATATTTTTGGTATGGACTTAATATCAACATAATAATAATGACGACGTTATTATAATTTAGAATGTAATAAAAGAGCAGTGCATTTAATTTCATTCATTTATAAAACGTACCATTCTCTCTCAAATAGTCTATAACAATAAACATAAAGCTCAAAATGCAAAAGCTACCTGACGATCATTTTTATAGTTTTCATTGATAAAGTGCCTCATTTAAAAACTCTTTGAGAAAAATCGTAACTTCAACCCTATTTTTCTTGTCGTGTCAATCGTCCCCTATTTCAATTTTAAATTTATCACTAAAAAAAGAAGAGACGACTCGACTCCTCAAAGAAAAACTATAAACTTGCTTCGTGTATACAGTCAAGGCACATTTGATAAGTGACATTATTTTAACCCTTCACTTTACTTGGTTGGGTAAAAAAACTTCTTCACTTGCTACTCTCTCTTTCTCTTCTTGGATAATATTAGTATTGTAACCTAGTAAAAGATATAAAGTCTATTGGGACTAAGAATAGTCGAATCAGATTGATTTTGTTTAGAATCCTTTTATGTAGGGAATACTTGTAGTCTGAATGAAATTTGTTAGAAAGAAAATGTCTCTCTCCCGTTCTCTTTAGCTAATGTCATCTTACAGAAGGCAAGTCGTCGTCTTTCCTTTTCTCCAAGAAGTAGAAAAAGTCTAGAAAGTAGCAAAGGAAAGTTGATGTCTCTGTGGAGAATGAGTATAGTGAAAGATTTTCTCTCAAGATACGTTTCGATGCAATCTTGGCATTAAAGGATAGATAAAAAGGGTAAATATAATACAGAATAACCCTTTAGCTACCATTATATTTATAACAACACTACATACTAGACTTTCTTTTATATATTCTCTATCTTCAACTTTGCTTTCTTCTCTACTATCTCTACCTATATTTTCTACTTTTTAGACTGAAAAGATAGTATAGTAGAAGAAAAGCTATACAGTTACGAATGAAATGAAACCTAAACACCGTGTGGAGTCCAAAAGCACAACATTAGAAGAACAACACATTGGAAGTAGGGAAATTCGGAGAGAGAGAGCTGTCAGCCAGCTAAATCAAGACGAATGCTACATGAAAGTGCTTTTCGCGTTTGACTCCATTGGGATATCCGACGATATAGTGAAAGAGAAGCCAAGCCACTATCAAGTTATACAATACACTCTACTCTAGTATATAAGAGAGAATATATAGTACAGTAGTGGGACATGTAGCTTTTCTCTTCTGCACTTTTGCTAGGAAAAAGTTTTCTAGACAATGTGGTAGAGTTTGTAACAGTGGCAGCATCATTATCTGTAAAATACTACAGAATGGCACATAGCACTGTAAAAAAAAGTCGTTTGCTTTCTAACACATTTGGCACAAGATGCAAGTAGGAAGCCAAGCAATTTCCAAGTAATATTTGACCATAGCTTAGCGTACGAAGAAGAAAAGTTGAGGCAAAAATCACAGGTAGAAGAAAAATGAAAAAATGGTCATAAACGCTACGAGTCACGAAGTATATTGTGTAAAAGGATAAATCTACTACGCTATTACGGCAAGTAGACATAGTTTGAGTTTTGAGACAGTTGACTTTTTTTCTTCTCTTTAGGTGTGTAAAACGTAATGTCATCATCTTTGGTGGTGGTCTTATAGAAAAATAAAAGAACACAATATAAAAGGTGTGTATAATGTTATGATGTTGAAGGGGATTTTAGTAGGACATTCACGCAAGACGTTTAGCGTCGGACAAGATGAAGTTTTATTGGAAAATGCATTGGACGTAAAGAGGCTTTTGAGGCTTTTCTAAAACTAAATCGAACCAACGATCACCTACTCATACAAATGGCCATACTTTGAGGGTTACTTTTTATATTGTCTTCTTCTTCTTCTGTGGTCAAGTCTAAGCAAACTAAAGATGTGAGTATAAGTGATCCTGATATGATGATAGTAGAAGAGTCGTTTTTGTAAAATGTCATGTACTCTACTCTATAGCAGTTAGTAACAATATAAATGTCATCACGTATTTACTACTACAAGATTATGTACTTCAATATTTTATTCGTAAATCGCTGGACAAACATCAAGGCAGACAAGATCTGAAATGTTTAGTAGAAAAGTAGATTCGAAAATTAGAGCTAGAATAGTAGTGCTCGAGAGAGCAAGAGAGAGAGACAAGGTAATAATATGATTAGCGGTGAAAATTAATTGCAATTTAAATCTGATTAAAGTTTATCCTACCCAAATAAATGAGACTCGTTTCAATTTATTATCTTTCTAATACTCACCTGCCTGCCCTTCTCTCTACAACTTTCTATACTTTTTAATGCTTTTTAGTTTACCATCATATATGAAAAAGGGTTAGAATACCAGCTTGTATTGCTTCGACTTTCCGACTCTTCTCTATGTAATTAACGCATATTCATCATTTTTAATCGACTGTATGAATGCATGTTTGCAAGCTATATCCAACTTTTTTCTATACACTGTTGCTCATCATTCCTAACCAACTAACACATCTGCCTTTTTTACATGTACTAAATTGCAGTCAATGATTTTATCATAATCTCTCAAACAATTACAGTGATGACCGCCTAATAGATCTGATTGCATAAAAGATTATAAATGTATATACAAGATGATGATGAGTGAGGCGCGTGTACAGCATATGACTAACAATAAATTTAGTTATATAGCACATAAAAGCATTAGATCTAACAAGCATCAATCAATAAATAGTGACTAGAGAGAACAGAGTCGCTTGTTCCTTCAAACACTTTGAGTGAATCAATTTAACCACCACCACACCGACAACTTTTTGAGATATTATGTGGTGTCATCAGTCTCCGTCGAAGACTATGAGTCAAAAGTTTCAAAAGGATGAAATGTACTTTAAAACAGATGTGCTAAATTCATAAGGGTAAAGCCTCCAGGTAGCTTATAGCCTGATGTCTCTTCTCTTCTACTTCTTGTTTTATAGACTTATATAAAAGAGTTGTGACATTGTATGTGGTAATAAATCATAAAGTAAAATACGTACCCAAGTGAATAGAAAAGAAGAAGTGTAAGTAAGTGCTAAGAGTGAATGAATGAAACCAAGTGCAAAAGGCACAATTGATCAAATCAACTTGCCTTGCTACTCATCCATCATCATTGTGTCATATCTTTTTTCACTAAAGCTACCACCAGTAGTTTTATACTTTTGTTGATCTATAATGATGGCAACAAAGAGTAACTTTTATGAGCTCAGCGAGTCAACTTTTTAGCTTGGGAAGATCCATCTGCTGCCTACATCCAATATTAAAATCTTTGTTCATTTGTTCATGAAAGCTTTTTATTTTGTCGTGCATTGAGTGCATTAGCAAAGATAAAGAATTAAGCATTATGTTAGAAGTGCTTATATTTTAGTTGTGATATATTAGAGTACTTTGATTTTTCTCAGTAATTTTATTTTTAAGTTTTTATTTACGTTATAATGTGAAGTTCTATATCTCTAATGAGGGTAGAAAGAGAAAACAGGGAGTCACAACTTTCTATAAGAGTGAGCGTAAGAGACCTCACTAGTTTTGTGAAAACAAGTTTCTCTACAGTGAAAGTTTTACTACTTCACATTCGACTCGGTAGAAGGCACGCAACTCTATTGTGAATGTGAAAGTACCAAAGTTGTCTTTCTCTTGAAAGAGTGAAAGTCATTTATGACTTCTTCAAGCAGAAATTACCCAATATAAATTACTACAACCACATTACGCATTTTTTTGTTTTGCTCTCATAGTTCTCTAAAATTAAGTGAATAAATTAGCTGGAATGTAATGTAATAAGGTCTTAAAAGAAATAAAATAAATGTTCTGTATTACACTTGACCCGTGACTGCTTCAAAGTTATTGCACTGCAAAATTATACTTCGGTTTTTAAAATGTGCCAAAATTAATGAGTAAACATTAAAAGTATATACATATCAAATGTTATTTCAGTTTATAATTTAGCACATGCAAAATTATCATGTTTGAAATGCAATTCTTATAGTCACAATTAAATTACAAAGGGCTAATGGCTTTTAAAAGGGTCATATTATTCACAATGTCTAATTTTATTTCTTACAACATAGTCTAAATAAAAGGCCATATACAGTTAAATGACTCTTATGTCTCTCTTACTATTGACTCAAGACTCAACAAGACCACAAACAAACATCAAACAAATGTGTAGTTATGCAGCCTTGTGTACAAAACCTTTATGGAATATAATATAATATCAAAGTAAAAAAGAGTTGTAATAATATACAAACATTAATGTGTACCACAAACTAGCCAAGCTACTATTATTTCCCGGATGCAAATTAAAATGCTTAGTGACTGGAAGATGAAAGATTTTTGCTAAAACTTTGTCTATCTGCTTCCGTTCCAATTTATAAACACAGCGACAAAAATTAATTTTCATATGTAGACTTTTACAAATATTTATCAAATTGAGTTTTACTAATTTCATTTTCAACTCTCAGTATTTTATTTAAACAAATACGGATGTTCTATAAAGTAATTTCTCTCTTATGGTAAATATTTGAGCAACGCAAATTATGATAATCGTTGATTTTAGCAGATGTTTTATTACA
>VCNE01004007.1:0-23044 GCA_009869805.1 Oncopodura yosiiana | reverse complement strand
GCATGATTTTTTAGTAATCGAATGCTCATCATTTCAAAGTATTGGCGATAAGCAGAAACACACAATTTACATAGTATTATGCTACATATTATAATGAACATCTGCAATTATACAAACTATCATGTAGTCGTCGTCTCTTGTAGTTCCAAATTCTGAAAACCTTTGAAATATCTAGAAAAAGCAATGTACTGTACTCCATACTACTATGAGTAGGTGTAGAGTTTCGTAGCAAAATTTCTGGAAAGTTTTAGATGTGTACTATGAAGCACTGAACATGCGTGAGTTGGAAACGTGTGTGCTGGAGAAATGGAGAAGAATACTTTTGACATTGAACTCTAATTTAGCCTGAGAGACAACTTGAAGAGAGTCATATCAAGTTCATTACTCCTGAGTACATAATTTTAGAATATTCTGTAAAATTCCACTATATATAGGAAACATGTCTTATCTTAATGGCACTTATATACTAAGACAATAAAGATCAACAAAAGGAAATTAAAATTTGACGTTGACACAGATTTGTGTCATATTAATAATGCATATGACAATAATAATAACAGTTCATTGTTAATATTATAATGCAAACAAACAAGTCATTTGCTATATTTGCATAGATCCGTCTTTCTTTTTATGAAAATCTGCGGCTCAATACTTTTAAAATAGTTTTGTATAGTAGTTAAGTTTTAAATTAAATTATTATGCTACAACACAACAATAGTGTCTCTTTTAACTCTTTTGCTTTGACTGTTGAATAGAAAGCACTTGGTTAGTATTGTAAAAAAACCTAGCAATGTATAGTATATATATATATATATATATATAACATGTGTGAAAAGTATTTACAACTTCCTTGACAGTTTAAATAAGTCTTTGTTTATGCAAGTGCTAAACTCTATTCTATCTATGGTATTGTTGTCTATTAGTTATCGTAAAGCTATTAGGGTCACTGTTGTATTAAACGGCAAGTGTGTAATATATATATCTGAATATCTGTAATACAAAAGCAAAGTCAAAACTCAATGTGTCAAAAAGTGAAATACGAACAATATGAGATTTACATTTTGGGCATATAAAATCTCAGGACATTAACTCTTTGAAGAAGACTGCTTTTTAAAAAAAATATGTTATAAAATTCACGTTGTAGTATTAGAAAGAAATAATTATTGCTGTTGACCTACGGCTATTGTAGCCTCCAACATGCAAATGCCGCCATGAAGGCAACAACAATATAGCAAGATGGCCTTTATATAAAGAAGAGTATACAACATGTATGCATATAACTAGCAGGTGTAACGTTTGTCAATTCGCTGAAGCTTGCAACTTGGTTAGGATTGCTGTTGCTGCTACTGCAAAAAAAGTAGATGGAAAGAGTTGAATAACACAAAGTAACATAGTTATACAATGTGTGCGAATAAAAGAGTAAGCTCAGTCAGTCTAGAAAATGAAGAAGAATGTGTTGTCTTATTATTCTTGTGAGTTTAGAAGTTGCTGGAGTTCGGCCTCTGTTGAACTGGTATATCTATTATGTTATGATTCCACGGGCATTCATCCTCTTCTAAAATAGTGCCAGAAGCAATAAGGCAATGCTCCTTTTTACCTTGATTTTTCTTTCTTTTACCTTCATTTTGACTCTTCAAAGACTCATCTAAAGAAAGAAGAGTAGTCGCAAACGGTTGTAAGTAATTCTATTTTATTACTCAAAAGCGAATCTTAAACTATTATATTTAAACAATAACTCATCACTTTGTAGCTAGCATTGATTATCACATGAATTGTTTTGACTTTAAACCGGTAATAGAAAGTTTTAGTTTTTACAACTATATACATAGAGTTTCGATGTGGTAATTTTATATAGTATTTTGTATAATACTAGAATGGATGAAAGGGAGTAACAGAGTAAAAACGACAAGCGAAAGTATTATATATTGTGCATAAATACTAAAGAGAGAAAGATAGATTGAGAGCGTCAATGACCCTGGAACTCATCAGACCGTTGCGTTGTTGTTTCCATTACTAAAGCTCATTTTGTTTGGAGCTGCATACATATAGATACAACAATGACTTCAACTCATCAAAATATTAGAGACTAAATCTCTACCTTTTATGTAATGTAGGTAAGTTCATACATGTATTTTAGTAATTCAATGCTCATATGTCCTTCTGTCATTAGACTTTGACAATATTTTTTGAAAATATGTCTTGTTGATCGACCAAGATATAATGATGACAACTGCATTTTATATGTTTTTTTAAAATATGTCTTGTTGATCGACCAAGATATAATGATGACAACTGCATTTTATATGTATGTACAATGTAGCAACAAGTCATTTAATTTCAGTTTGAAGGCCATGTTTAAATTATTACTACATATACAATCTGTGGCTGGTTGGTTAGTTAGAAGAGCTACTGTTACTTTAGTTTAGAGCTAAGAGAGAGTGATGGACAAGCAGAAAAGCAAGAGCCACAAATATATTTTTACAGGTGAATAATGACTTTGCATACTATATCAACTATTATTGCTACCTGCCTCAAGTCTAGACTTATTTTAAGATTTAATGGGACAATTGAATAAGGATATGATATATAATATTCAAACAAAACTTGAACTAGTCTCTTGTGAAAGGAGACCCGAATACCTTTATTGAAAAAAGAAAAGTCACAAAACCCACACACAAGTGTCATACAAAACAATGATCAACACTTGACCCAACTCAATGGTCAATTTTAAACTTGAATATAGTTTTAGATTTTTTTTGGTCTTTAATAACCAAGAATATTTTTCATATAGAAAGGGAGAAACCGAGACAAAGTCCCGTAACATTTCTCATATCAAAGTCATACTTTATTTGTTCTTAGTTCTTGTTTGTTGAGTTAAGACTGAACCTGTATATTAAATTCATATTCAAAGTACTGGAGTAAAACTCTGGTTGAGTTGTTTCATTTTTGAAAAATAATTACAGTAAAACTTGATGTATTTTTATTTATATTGTCAACAATGTAAACAATTATTATTTAAACTTACTCTATTTTCAATATCTATGCTCAACTATAAAACTCACTACATATATATTATTTTATTGTGTACTGTCTACCATTTTGTTTTGTTCTGTACATACTACTACAAACACCTCGAACTCGAAAAACGATTAGTGATAGTAGTAAGTGATAACATGGTTTCAATCCAATTCTCCACACAGACACGAACTAGCGACACAAATTCCATGAACTAGATTGTATACTTTTGTGTCATGCTTTTAGTCACTTTATCTTTCAAGTTTAAAACATTCTGGAATCATCAAGAGAACTACAATGATGAATCAGACATTTTTTTAAAAATAAATAAACTAAAACTAAAATCATGTTTTCAAGTAGTCATTTTCCATAGGCTTCCTCTTTAAAGTACTTCTGAGACCATGATGATTCTCTCGTTGTTGCCTAAAGTCATGAGACTTTACAAAAGATAAGAGAACCAGTGAAAATATCTAAAACTATATATATGGTATTATTATTGAAACTTTGTTGGATATTATCATGTGAGTCATTATTCAAGTCTGAGAAGGATTATAGAGGTTACTACATAGAGCTATAATATATATAGAGTGATTTGACATTATAATATACACGCACATTGTACTTGTAATAGAATTTCATATATATATAACGTTCATATACAAACTTTCAAAACAAAAGTGATAAGTACTGATAGCTCGCTCATTGTTTGATTTATATTGATTTCCCAACATGTTTTCTATTATTAAATATTGTGCTATTTAATAATATTAAAATGTAGGAGTATTGGACAAATAAAATGAGTTGAATAACATTATAAGTCACTAACACATAATAATATTATTATATGTATACTCTTGTCGTTTTCAGTGTGTATTAGTGTGCAATGTGACTCACACATTTTTTAATGAATATGCTCATAATCCTATCTACTAAAACTAAACAAAAAAACAGTTGATAGAAATTATTACATATGAAGAAAAAATGGCAAAAAATCTAAGGTATAGGTAGAAAGTACATTATGGGATAACAGAGATAGTTAGAATGTTCATTCTCCAAGTTACTAATAACGGTACAAAATTTACTTTGAGTTACACACAAGAAGCATATACCCATTATAGTTTTATGCTAGAAGATAATAAATGTTAACTCATATCACAGAGAGTTGGATGTCCGTTTCGCACTCTTGCTTCTCTGAAACCTTCTTTTTCTAAGTTTTTACTTTGCAATTTCCTCGCTTTTCATTGTATAAGTACAAGAAGCTCATCTTGGCAGTTAGTATTTTGACTTGTTAACCAAAATCTAAGAGTACTCTTATTGTGTATCAAATTGTATTAACTTGTGTAAAATCTACTACTGCATAAATGCAAGATGAAATAGAAATTGTGCATTTGCCAATGGAAGATGATTTCTAGCTAAAGTGCATATGCGTGTAGCCAAGAATTCTTATAAGCAATTGCACCAAATATTCTGTGACATTATTGTCTTCTATGACAATTACAGTTACAGCACTTGCTGCTTATTAGAACATTAAAATTCTAATTACAACAGATAACAATTGATTTGAAAATCTTACATGTGAAGACCTTCCTGGCAAAAAAGTTAGTATACCACCACGCACCTGCTAAGAGCCTTCATAGAATTACAATGATATCTTCAAACAGATTATCAGTAGTTATACTATAAGCAGTTAGTCAAGTAGTCATCCTATACTAGTATCGTGGTAAAGATTGACCCAAAAAACATCCTGTTTTGTTTTCCGTTTTCTCTCTCTACACATTGCTACTCTACAAAATCTCTTATCTGGTTTCTTCTTCCTTTTAATCTGCCTTGTGCACAGTTTAGTAGAATCAAAATTCATTAAGCATAAATGCTGCACAGAAGTTTGTCAGAATTTTCTCATTTAAGTCACACAACTTTTTTGTCTAACGCATAATTTAAAATTCAACGTACATTCTAACTAAGGTGTTATGCTCTCTCTCTATCTGTCTGTCTCGCATCTTTATGTGTTTGTAATGAGGTGTGATGATGAAATTTACATTTTCTTTATACATTTCTACGTTAGAGAGTATAATTATAACACTAGCAACATATACTAAATAGTTTACTGACTTGTGGAAAATCCATTTGGATATTTTAACGTTGTTGCTATACACGTATGGATTCTTTTTTAAAAGACCTTTACACTACTGACCCTAGCAAAGTTACAAAACGACGTACTCAGCTCATTTCACATAAGGTGAGGTTAGTTGAGATATTTAATTTATCAATTTTGATATGAGTATCATAATAATATCAGTTCTCTTCACTAACTGCATTTTTGGTAATGCATATCATCAAAATATATATTTTGTTATCTCCATTGTATTTCTCCTGATTTCTACATAAATATATTCTGTTTGCGTATTAAAGACTTTAGTGATAAATGAACGTATCATGTATTTGCATAATTCGTTGAAATGAAATTGAATAAAGTAACCTGAAGTGTGATGTGTACACAAAACTACTTGACATAGAGCACAACACATGATTATAAGCTTTTTATATAAGTGAGCGTAATGATTTATGCTAAACTATAAAAGTAGCTCAGTGTCTTCAATTTAAACTATGTAACAATTGTTTGTTGTATCCTCTACATATATATGTACACGTAATACACTTGACTCTTGTTTTACAGTGTAGAATGTAGATAGGAAAAGGCAATGTAAAATTATTATGTAGACTGTAAAGTAAAAGAATCAAAGAATCAGATTCATAAGGAGCTACTCAAATAAAAGAAATACTATATAGTAGTCAAGTAATGCAAAGTGTAGCCGGTCGGACTACTGACACAATTAGAATGGAGAAACAGGGTGTAGGTTATGTTGTGAGAGAGGAAAAGAGATCGATATATAGGAAGTAGGTTACAAAACTGAAAATTCAGAGTTGTGCATACTACTCTATAAGAATTTTCTACAGACGTTGTTCTGGAACAGTTTTCTAGAACGATGAATGGATTACTATATCAAAATAATTTAATTGCATCATGCATGATTCCACTATGTTTTTCACTGTGGCCAATTGTTGTTTTTGTTGTTGGCTTTTAGTATTTACTCATGTTGCATTGCATGTAATCAAACGATTTCTTTAGCTTACTATGTTCTCACTCTAACTTTTACTTGTGCTTATAGAGTTGTCTGACCTACTTTTTCTACTTCCACCAACCAAACAACAAGCCAAACCATATTATGCATGTGTGAGCTATATAAGTTATAACTGTATAAGAGCTGCATATACTGAACCTGACTTTTCCAGACTCGTGTAGAATCTAGTATTATATATAGAAGCATACCAGGAAGAAATTGATTCTAAAATATATTTCGCGTTGGAGTTGCACTATAGAAGCATCCTATAATATTAGTAGTTTGAAAAAACTAAAGAAAAATTTAGGTTATGAGATTTGCTTATAGAAACGTCAAAAAATCAAAGTTTCTTTTAATGTGATTTTGAATATCAGTTTCCTTTTAATTCAACTGTATTGTAGGGTCAGTATTTCCATATAGAAAATGTTGATACGTAATTATTGGCACGTCGTGTGAGTCAAATGAATGGTCTACGTGCTCACTCACAAGTCCATGTCCTACTTTTCCTTAAAACAGAGAAATGGATTGAGGCGGCTTGAGAGTACTAATGATAAAGTGTACAGAAAAAGTAGTAGTTGCTGACATGACAGGGTACATGTAAATATTTTATTGCCAACGTGAAATTGATGAATTCACTGCTCATCATGTAACATTTCTTTTTTGCAATTTGATTTGCTGCAAGTTTTTTTTGGAGCCACACAGAAGAAAACTTTCCTCTGCTGCTTATACGATATCAAACTCTATATAACTTTGGTTAAGTAACCTACTTTAACTATTCAGTTTGTGCTAAGTTAGCAATGTCAAAATGGCAATGATTTTTAAAACATGATTAAGGAGTGTTTCATACTAACTTGTTGCTCAAAGAAAATTATTTGTTACATTGGATTATTAAATGATGATGACTTTCATAAAATATCCTTTTCTCAACAACTATTCATCTTGTTGTATTAGCTACGCATATCAATCAAACGATATAAAAGATGCGTAACATCATTATATGAATGGACAAACAAAAATTAACTTAAGCAAGTTTCTTTTTGGGAAAAGTTTTGACGAGTAATGTGATACTTATGAGAGATCATCTGTTCCTAATCATAGTTCATATGTGCCAATAACTAATGATCTGTTCAACTTGAAACTTGTACTGTAGTCAGCTAATTATAAGCAAAAATGAAGAGTTATCATCTCATGATAACCTGTGTTATGGAAGAATTGAAAAAGATAAAACGGGTATAGCTTATAGTCTGTACTACAGTAAACTACAGCCGCTGTGCACATGCAGGAAACTGTTGTTAGTTATCTAATGAGAGCATTTAGGACAAGAACAAATAGGATGGCCTTAAAATTGCTATTTACTGTACAACGTTACACAAGTATCTAAATTGTGTATTTCCTTCCTTGAAAATTACTAAAACTGTCCCCCATAGTATCTCTTATGCACATATATAGTATGTATATAACTATGCATGAGTAAGAATAAGTTTACATATATTCATTCCATTCAAATTTAAAGTCTTGATTCATACATATGACTTGCCATGAACTCTACTGGCTTGGCTACTAATGAGTAAGGAGAAGTATAAATGAAAAATTTCCTATATGTATCAAATGTATTGACTTTAGCAAAACAAATCAAAGTGTTGAAGTTGTTTTCCTGGCTGGTAAATTAATAAAGTATACATATGTATACATACTAGTTATAAGATTTATAAGTTAAATATTGTGTGTACAATATAAACAAACGTCATAATAATAATATCTTGTTGAACTTTAAACCGGAGATCAGCAAGAAGTTCATGGTGTGATAATAGTGAATAACGACAGTTAGGTTTTGAGCTTTAACAATAGAAGACTAACTAACTTAACTAAATACAAAAAGTGAGAGATCAAAAGTTGTTTTATTATTACATAATTTAAGTATAGATACATATTGTGGAAGAGTTGTTGAACAGGAGCAATGCAATAGTACTCAAGGTCGTTTTGCTTCTTCTATGATGCCAATGGCCATTGACACCATCACACAACTAGAAAGTTTTTTTAGTACTATGTAGACAGAGTGCACTAAACCTCAACCTTTCTCGTACTATTTATTAGGAGTCAGTAGCAGCTTATTACAATTANCCATTGACACCATCACACAACTAGAAAGTTTTTTTAGTACTATGTAGACAGAGTGCACTAAACCTCAACCTTTCTCGTACTATTTATTAGGAGTCAGTAGCAGCTTATTACAATTACACCTATAGTATAGTATATTATATATACATGTTGTAGCAGTGATAGAGGAATGGATGGAGAATATAAGAACGGTACGTTGGCAAAAGTGGTTGTTACTAAAGTCATTGCACCTTTGTTGTTTTTTTTCTCGTACATCACTATTCACCACTACCAACAACTAACGCTTTATATTTCTCTGTAAATTCTTTTGCTTACATTGAAAAGTGCAACCACAGACAATTTATGGCATGTGATAGTTGACAAATTCCATATTACCAAACGGATTTTTTCCTGATAATGTAATATATATACATAATATGTACTTGATTGTATAATAGAGTTGACATTGGGATTTAATGATTTAGTGTAATGTATAATTATATAGTGTAAATGTTTTCTTGTCTAACCACAAAATTTTTTTTGTTTATTTCAGTGAACCTGACTGGTCACAGAGGACGAGTGGAGATGAGTAACTTTGAATTACTCAAGGTTCTTGGGACTGGTGGTAAGTATCTCTTACAAAATATGATTTTATGAATATAGCTATACTTTTACAATATGGACAGTTCTCTTTTTATGCATATTAGTCAAGTCTGTCATTAGTAAACATAACATAAGATTATTAGCCTTATTGCAAAGAATTGGAATAGGGTTAGTTACTTGAGAGTCAGTCAACGGCCCGGAAAGTATATTAATATATATATGGGAACTTCCTTATAAACAACCGTTGTCTTTTTGAGACAAGAGTTAGTGAGAGAGTGTGAAGCTCGTTTTGCTAAAGCAAATTGTTCTCATCTTATTCATTTATCTACTAAATCTTTTATATCCATACTATTGTCATTCTAAAAAGCAATAGTTTAATTTCTTCACCTGTTTGAGACTAACTGAGTAAAATAATCTTTTTCCAAAAAAGACGATTTTTGAATGATTTGGAAAGCAGATGTTAATGCAAATATAAAGCAACAATAAAAAAAGGCTTTTTAATGTGAATTTCCTTTTTTCAACAACTTGTTTAAATGTTGTAATCCGTTAGAAAATGTCAGACTACATGATGCTATTATTACAATTTAGACTTCTTTAAGTAGCTATTAAGATCTGCTGCACTCTCTTTTTATGTACTCGACTCAATTCAACAACAACAAAAACCTTTTATTCCTTTGCTTGCTTTTAAATGTTGTAGTATCTATTATGTGTATTGCCATGAGCTAATTTCAGTTACAAATTCTGGAAGTTGTCGCAAAATAGGTGGACATTTCCTGTTAGTACTTTTAATACCACAAGTGAATTCTCTTCCTGATAGAAGAACCGTTGTTGTTTGCATAGTTTTAAAAACATATGAAAAAGATTCATACTATGATATATACTTGTATAGTCAGAGAGAGAAAAAACAAAAATTAGTTTGAGAGTTTTTAAAGTTTTAAGTAAATTTTTGTGGTTGTGAAATTACTTGAGTTTCTGTTGCTGAGAAGATAAACTGTACATTGTAGTTTAAGAAAAATACAACTATGAGTACACCAATTTATCATCAAGTGTATTTGTTCAGTTTCAATTGCATTTACCTACAGAAATTGGAACGGAAAGAAAATAACATTATGGTAGTACATGACAAGAAGAGAGAAATTCAATGTACTGTATTGTTACTTATATGCAGAATAGAATATGAATATAATATATTACTTCTTCTTGTAAGTACTGCTTGGTAGGTATAATCCACAAACGACTCAAATTCTCACGACTGATGATAATGTGAATTGTCTTCTTCTACTAATGTTTGGTACATTGTCATTCCATTGCTATATATGTATTGCTTTTATCTATTCATTTCGATTCGTTTACACTTGTTGCTACTCTCGGTTCTTCGTTGACAATCTTTCGAATCGGTTCTTATATGTCAATTGCATTTTAGCTATACCTAATACAATTTTTTGACAATTAGAGATAGATTTAGATACCAAATAAGCCTCTCCTTCGGCGGGCTAAAAACTAGAGCCGGAAAAAGGTCTCTACTATAAGAAACTGTACAAAACTGTTCAACTAATAATTTGAAGAGAAAGTAAAAGGCAAAGAGCGTCTTAAATCATTTTAAATCCATAATATACTAAAGTGCTTTCTTAATGCAAATTGATTCATACACATATGTAACTGAATTAAACTAATTGATAGCAGAATAGTATATACAATACTTTAGTTATTTAGTGTAAGCTCAATATGTTACTTATGGTAGAAACGAAGCTATATAATTCCCATTTAAGTATCTCGATCAAAACTTCAAGAAGTATAATATATATAGCTATTAAGGCAAGCAATATTTTGCGAAATTAAAATCTTACATTAGCTAAGCAACTTTTATTCTTTGACATATAGAAAAGACTAATCGATTGAAATCCATGAACTTGAGTAAAGTAAATATATTTCTATGTAAAATGTCGAAAATTGTAGGTTATCACAGATATTGAGAACTGCCCCTTACTAAAACTTTGATATGAATTGAATTAATATTGAGATTTTGAGTGCTTCTGCTCTGTCAGGCTATCTCTATATTTGTTGTTAGTTTTTTCCTTGAGGAAATACATTATACTCATTCTCTCTCTACACCTCTCTTTAGGTTACAAGTTTCTACTACCTTGTTGAATAATAAATTGAGACTACTTGAGATAAATTCTTCTATATGTATATTGCAGTTATAAGTTATATAAGTTATAAAGGTTGTATGTTGTCTATCCATTTTCTACTTCGTATGAGGTATAATATAATATTTGCAATTGCAGACAACAACAATGACAGAAAGTAAAGAGTTGTATGTACATACATAGGTATATGAGAGTGACTATTACTATAGGCAGCAAACATTGTATAATATGCATATGCACTTCACTATTTAGGATGGGAATCCTTGAGAGAATCGATTTGACAATACAATACCAAGGTTTGCAAGGCAAATGTCTAAACTAAACAGTCTCGTATGTATATGTACATTGGTTGATTTTTAGTTGATACCAAATATAAGTGCAAATAATAATTTAGTGTTACAGTACAGGTAGGCAACTTTGGCAATTTAGACGAAAAACATTATGAAATATACTTACAACGTAAATGCCTCATAAACAAGGTTAAGTTTAAAGTTTGATGCTCTACAATTAATGACACGTGTAAGAAAGAAAACTTTAAAAGTTTTAAACATAAAGCAAATTTTCATCATAACAAATTTCGCATATTCTCTTTACCTTCTGTATCAGTACTATTATTATTCAATATTTGTTTGTATCCCAAGATTATTTTACGACTTGTGATTTTGTTGTACCTACATAATAATAATCTCATGCATACATAAATGATGCCATTAAATTTGGTTTTATGAACATGTTGTAATTCTTCAGTAGAATAAGTAGCTAGTTATGTATTAATTGCTGAATTACTTGGTAGGTAAAATTGAATTCAATTAAAATTTTACGATATTTTCACATAGTTTCCTGTTATGAATGAAAAGATTTTTGAGGTTCTGTTAGTACCAACTTTATATTTGTACAAAATAACTACTTACTATATACAAGTTTAAACTTCTTTGGCTTAAAAGATTTTTGCAATATTTAAAGCAACACGTGCAGGAAATGACCTTAGCACGCTACTCCAGTACACAGATAGCTCTATTATTGTAATTAACCTTCACTTTGTCGTGTAATGCACGCTCATGAAAAATTGACTGTTGTAACAATAGCAAAAACCAAGTACACTGGATTATATTTTCCAGCCAGACAGATGAGAGAATCATAATAAAGATATAGCAGACGGCATATCCATTGTGAAATGTGATTGTAGTATTATTATTTATCTACCTACACCACCTGTTTGAATTAAACTTTAAAATATATAGACTAACATAACCTTGAATTTGAATGCAACTTAATTCTCCATATTTTTCCTTCTTTGATATGCAATGCGATATTTTAGCATCATAAAATTAGTAAAGTTGAAGAAATTTCTCTCTGTTATTTCTTAACATTTAGCTAACTACCTCAAGTTAATGAACTAACATGCTACACAACAATTAAGGGACTTTTCAAAACATGGTCAACAATAAACCTATGTACATTTTTACATATGTATGCATAAAAGGTGCTCGAATAAACTTTTTAAAAAGTTTTTCTCATTGGCAAAGAGAAGAATATCAAAGAGTGTACTTGACTTTAAAGGACCAAGGTATTGTCAATATATATATTACATGCTACACTACTCGTACACATTAAAAAAGAAGTTGACTGTGGACTAATGTACGAGGTAGACATCGTCATCTTTCTATATTGCTCATTGGTAAAATACTATAAGAAGGCAGCCTTGAGATCAAGCTCTTACCTTTCAATTTTGATTACTCTGTCAGTTAGTTGGGTAAGGAATATATAGGTAGGTAGGATTTGAAGGTTTCACTACAAGTAATATAAAAATACTGTGGTTCATTTCTCACCACATGATCATGAGAGTCTCAAGATGAACCAAAATAGATCCCTTCTAAGTCAATGAAAAGATAGTTTAATTTACCCAAAGAGCATTTATTTTACTTATACTTCAAAGCAATTAACTATTTAATGTGTATCAGGTACGAAATAAAATATGTTGTTACAAATAAAAAATTTAGGATGGACATTACAAAAAAAAACACTTTCATTTTCAAGAGATATTTAAGAAGCAGATTTCACTTCTTTGCCATTGCTCGCGAAATGAATAAAAAAAAACTCGAGTCACTTTTGAAATTTTATACGCTGAGTGAGTTGACTTTATAATTTACATTGTGGTTTTAAGGGATAGAAATTTTGAAGTGCTATATGCAGACATCACGCGTATACACAACACTGTACGTGATGCCCTATCAAAAATCCGATGTGACAACAGCACATAGCAATATTGTTTTTTAAACATTTTAACTTATAAAGTATATAATATATTTTCTATTGCATAGACACTTTATACGCTTTCTAAATTCACTATTATTCTATGTTATTGCCTCTTTTTGCTTTGCTCTCATTCCCTCATAGGATTTTGTACTCTGTATTAAAAAGTATCAAGAGGTATCAGGCTTCTTTATTATTTGGGTGCCAAGTGTATTAAAAAGTTGAGATAGGCATATCTTGATATTCATTTAAGGGATGAGTTTAGCAATGATTTACTAACCAACTGAGCGTTATTAGTTTACCTGTGAATTCAGTATTCTCTTTCATTCATGCTACTTTACTTATATGTCTTTTTGTCACATATCTCCTGCAACAGAAGTACTGTTACTACTAGGTTAGTTTATGTCTCATTTATAATTATTAGTTGTTCATTGTCACACTCTATTCTTAACCTATTTCTTTTGTTGTGTATATTTTTATTTAATATGGGTTGGCGTCACATCCATTGTTGATGAGCTATAGGTCAAAACACATTGTCATGTCAAGCACAAGTGGAAAGTATAGACAAATTCATATCCTGCAATTTTTTTTCATTCTAATGTTTAAAATGGGTTCCAACACTAAAATCTTGTCATTTTCATTCGCCTTGTAGCTACATGAAAAGTGAATATGCTAAAAGATTTTTATTATTATTATGTTCAAAACATTTTGCTAATTACCAAGTCTTAAATAGTCTCTGTGGGTTTTTAGTGAAAGTTTCTCCTCTGCTCTTCTCTTCTCTGCTCTTCTTTTAATTCTAACAGCTACAAATGTGCTTATGTGCGACGTAGTTGGTAGAATGAGTTGCAGATTTTATTTAATACATATATCATGTTGATCTTCTTCTTTATGCAACGTTTTATACACGTGTGGTATTTCCCAACAACATACTTTTAGTACGATGAAATATAAATGACTGGACATTTTGTGGAAGCAAGAGTGAGTCACCCTACAGTATTACGTTTTCTATCGAGTAATAGTAAAAGTTTGAAGGCAAAGGTCAATGTATTAAACAACTAATATAGTAATAGAGTCAACGGATGCTGTATATCAAAAAAGGATATTTACAGTTTATTCAGTTTTAATGTACTTTGATTAGTATGCATATAAATTTATTAATTCTTGTACAAAAAATGTTCCAGTTCATCAAAATTTACAAGTACTATATATAAAAAGCTAAGTGTTTGACAGTGTGTGAGAAAATGTTTTTTTTCTGTCATATTGTACAAGTATGCAGCTCTGTAGCTCGTCAAAAAAAATTTCTACTAAATTTATTGCTTGCACGTAGTAAAAGCAACGGAAACTAGCATTATAATGTATAGCAGCAGTTGAAAATTCCGTGTAATTTTACAGAAGTACAACTAACCAATGTATGTCTGCTACTTTAGTTTCGGTTGTTTCATCTATTAGTTGTTAGATTGTAGAATAAAAAGTGATGTAAAATGGTTGAGTTTATCTATGAAATGTAAAGGCATCATGAATATAGTTGAGTGAGGATGATTCTGCCGTTTTATATATAAGAGCAGTAAGCAAATGTTCCTTTTTACATGTGAAGAAGTTGATGCAAAAAAATATGATTACGTGTTGTAGTAAGTTTGCTGAGTTGTTTTATAGTTCTTATAGTATACCTTGCCTTCGTTGTGCGAACGTACATAATATGAGAGAAGTAACAGGACTTGCAATTTAGGTCATTGCATTGCACATACAATATTATTATCATCACCAGTATATATGTAGTTAGGTATTTAATGTTGTCTTCAAGTTACTTTTGGTTTGGTTAGTGGTTTGCCATTTGCCTGCTCTTCTTTAGTTCTTTAAATGTCTGACTGAATGATGAATTTTGCATTGAGGATTTCGCCAATTGGAAACTTGTTATAGACAGTATAAGCTTCTTCTTATTCCGCAAGTGTTGAATACAGTTATGTTATGAGTATTTCTTTTTTATATTATAGAAGCTCATCATCATGAATGAGTAAATACTTGTAACATTTCAACATCAGGATTGCACTTTCAATTTACGTGTTGTAAAAATCATAATATGTATGACAGGAAGATGAAACTCTAAAAAAATGTTGAAATTGCAAATTTGTTGTGGTCGGTTATATTGTACTAAGCTCACGAGTTATACATATAACTTGAATTTTTTTTAGTTTTAAAGAAGAAGTTATATGTTTTACAACAAAGCAAGGATTTATATTTGAAATTGTTTAGCTCTGACTTTCACAATGTTACATTATGATGAAAATCGTCATTCATAATCATAAAAGAACAGCCAGTGTATTTATTATATGGGTATATATATACAGTATTATGAAGAATGAATTAATCGTCCTTGGTTCTCCTTTTTACTCACTTCAATGTTTTAATGCTGTTAAACTTTTTAAAAGAGTTTGTGGGGGACGACGAGCCTTATTGACTACTGTAAATAGCCTTTGCAAAAAAATAATTGCAGAGAATGGAAGTACAATTTACTATGTAAAGTTGACTATGTGCAAGATGGTGGTAAATGCCCAATGCTATGTACTTTGTAATTTACAGAACATTACAAACTTTCACATTACATAAAAATTCTTCTGATTGTAATGTGGTGGACTGTAGGTTTATGATTTTGCAAGCAAGCTCAGTTGAAATTCTTAGAATTCATGATACTATATCAAAAAAATTTAATAAACATTACTCTTGTATTATGAATAAATAAACTGTAATTAATTGTAGCAATGAGTTGGTTCTTTATCAGATAATTTGCATATTTCTTGGGAAAAAATATAGCAAGATCCAACTAAAAGTCTACTGTGGATAACGGTTGATAGCCTTTTATACCTGCTCCATTATATATTCTGTTGTGCATGCAAGTGAAATGGGAAAATATTTCATCTTCTCTTTCCTTCTTATAGTAATTGTGACTCTGTCCGGTTTGACAGGATTGCTTATATTTTGACAGTGGCAAGCAAAGTAGTATTTAAAGTACATTATTGAAAATATAAACGGATTAAGAATGTAATACAGCTTACTCTTAAAAATCTTATTCAGACGCTCTATTGACTTTTTGCTACCGGAGCTATATAATAATATATAACATTGAGGATATATATATATATGTATATACCTAAAGGTATGTGCAAAGTAATGATTGTTGTGGTTTTCTCTCTGTTGATTCTGAGTATCATTAGCATGTGAGTTGGTTCATAAAGAGTAAAAAAGAAGGATGGATAAGCGGATAGAAAACGTTTTTACTCCTCCTTATGTTGAAGGCAATATCCTGCCTAACTTACCATAGCTATGTTACAGTACTCTTTACTACTATGAGAGAGATATATACATACATACCTATGTGTACCGTTACCTGTTTTTTTTTACTTCTACCTACTTTACAATACAACTTACCTTACTTACTAATAGCAATGCTACCTGCCTCTAGGCTTGTTTTCTTCTTGGCAAAAGAGCAACTTGAAGAAGTTGTAAGTGTAAAAATTTATACTATAAACTTGGCTGGTATGTAACTTTTGTATCATGCAATATTTTAGCTTGTTGTTGTAAATAGTTAGAATTAAAATTGTGTATTCTCATCGAACTCCGCTAAACTCAAGATATAAATGTGTCTCGACAGACTTTGCAATTTTGTGTTAGTAAAGGTTTAGAATTGTAGATGAAATAAATACTTCTACTCCTAAATACCTTTTTCTAGAAACTGATAGCCTATAAGTATGGTTTCATAATTTGTGTATCTCTTATGAGGATTATAATTAAGGATTGTAATCTAAAACGGAAGTTTTTCTTTAAAAGAAAAGTAACTAATGAGACTGCGTATTGGTTTAATTAAATGTATAATGAGATAATTATCAGAACACGTGTCATTGAATAAAAACGGTCGTGCGTTAGTCAGGAATAAAAAGTAGCCGATTGGAGGTAGCGAAAGTGTAGATGAACAGATTTAGTTTTGATTTACAGTTTACAGTTTTAATTAATGATTCCCATTGCCACTTTATATCATGTATACCTTGTACTTGCTTATAATGCGATTAGAAAATTAAAAATATAAAGGTAGACAACTGCTGATAATATACAAACTTCTAATTGTAAGACTGAGCCTCAACATAAACTTGCAGTGATTATTCTAAGACTATTCAAAGTTTTGTATTACACAAGATGTTAATTTGTGTAAAGAGGAAACGGGTAGAAGTATAATAAGTAAAGTCATGTAGTAGTCATTTAGTTTCAAGGCTAATGCTTGTTTGCTTCTACTAGAGTATAATTAACCTTCCAAGATACGTAAACCTCTATAATTCTTTTTGTATTGATAATACTCTGGTTTGAATCTGTTGACAGGCTGTGACTTACAAATTATTCTAGCAATTTATCTATTTGTTTAGACAGATTTATTGTATATAGATACTGACTTTGTCTATATTTCAAGTATTCTGTACTGTCCTAATTTCTTAAACAAATAACTGAAATTCAAAATGAGACAAAAAGAAGGAAAAATCTAGGATTTGCTATCGTCTGGCAAAGAAAAGAAATTACTAAATCTATACATTGTTCTTTTAGTGTCCAATTGTACTCTCAAATTTTAGTCAGTCACACTGAAGATTTATAGACTTGAGTTTAGAGATAGAGACTCATCTTTCGTTAACTTTGGCACATATGTACATATAGGAGACATGACCTAGCCTTCTATTTCATCACTTGTTGTACTCTAATGATCCATTGCGTGCTATATATATAGTACGTAAACTTTGGCTTATTTCAAACTGGAAGTCTGAAAAAGATGCTTTGCCAAATGTTTCTTATTTTCAATATACTGAAGAGAAAATATTCATTATCTATTCGTGTATTGCTTTACTCTTTTGTATAGATTACCAATAAATAAAGTACGTAGTATAATTGTACCATTTTTATTAAATCTTTATTTAATATCCAACATAAAGAAAGAAATGTCAATTGTTTAACTCGTATGATACTTTGAAATAAAATGGTTCATGGAGCACTTCAATGTTTATATCACTTGATTACTGCAACTACAACTCTAATATTCATTGCTCTTCTTCATTTTGATGTGAAAAAAAGAATTCTTTTTTCTTCTTTGACCTGATTTCCCCTGTCGTAGCAGCATTATCAGTCTATTGTGTTTGAACAGTATATTTTATTTCTTGGTATATGTTCGTGTTTAAAATCTTCTTGTCTCTATCTCTACACTGCTTTACATATTATATATGTGCTCTTTTTGAAATTTGCTAAACGTGTGCAAAGACAAAGATGAAGCTCTTCTATTCTTATCATCTACTTTAGAGAAATTAAGAAAGAAAGAAGCGAATTATTTATATGCATTTTATGTATGTATAAAAATACTTTGATAGGAATTTTCAACTAATCTTTCTTGTTGATGTCGTCTAGGTCGATAGATAGAGATGTGTAGATAGAAATAGATATATCCACTTATATAAACATCAAGGAGTATAATCAAAACGTCATAGAGTTGACTTTTCTCTAAAGTGGTCATTAAAGTCTTCATTTGCAATCAATTGTGGTAGTAAAAAACGTTTCTTTCTAAAAAAAGCTAGAAAAGGACTACCAATAATATTGCCGCTTATAGACATTATTGCTTAGCTTTGGTTTGACAGCACATTATGAGGTTGTTGGTTTAAATTTTAAAAATCCTTCAGTCTCATTTACAATTTTACAGCAACTTTAATAATCCATTTATCATAATGCTATAGTTAGTAAAGCTAGGGCTAAGTATGAACCAATATCGTCCCAATAAAGTCATGTATTATAAATAAAGCCTTGTCTCTCTCGTAACAATCTCTCTCTGCAACTATCAACTGTCAAAGTGGTATCATAGGTAATGTTATTCGCATTTATAGTCGTCATTTACCTAATTACGTTGTTTCTTGCTCAACACAAGAAATTGTTTTAAGACATGGCTTATTAACTACAAAAACAAGAAAGTTTAGAGAATTTGCTAAGTGTTAAATGGACAAGCTAAATGGTCTTGTGAAAGAGATAAAATAGTTTGGATCTTGAGATGTGGTTTTTATGTAAAGATTTAAAGAGGCTTCAGTTGGTTATGACAATCGAGCATCTTTAAGAAAAAAGAATCGAGAATGTGTAAGACGTATTCAAGAGAAATTACCTCCTGTTGATGTACAGTCGTATTTCGAAATAAATGGCATTTGTGATTTTTGCACCGTGAAGTAATAAATATAATAATAGGAAGACTCTCTAGAAAATTTCACAGTTTTATTCCATCTTAAAAGAGAGATAAAGATTTTCACTACCATTAATTTCAACTGAGGCGAATAATAATCAATTTGTTTTGGAGCCTTTTGTAATCATTGCAGTACGATATAGTATGCTCATGATGAGTCTCAATATGGAATTTCAGAGAGTTTAAAAACTCAGATTATCATAAGAGGCAAAAATACGTAGTATTTACATTAAGATTATATCTCTTCTTCTAGCAAAATCATATTTTGACTACGAATTCAAATACGCACAAGACAAAAAATAGCATAGCATGTTGTTTATTTTGCAATGAATTTCACAATAAAAAAATTGAGAAAAAAATTGTATTTGTTTGTCACACACCATACAAAAAAACAACAACATATATATATATAAACATATAATATCCGTGTATTACATGTTTATGACCTTAGCACATGGATATAAAGATGAATAAGACAAGTAACGATACATATATTAGAGAAATGAATTGACAGGCCTTGACATTGATACAAATGTTTGATTGGAAGTCTATAACATTCAATATTGCACAAGTATAATCTGTGAGTCACATAATAATGAACATTTATTATATGTATGTACTGTCTGCTAGTTTCATCTAATGTATGATAGACATATGAAAAGGATTAATTGAATGATGCATTATGATCTGTGATGATCTAAAAGTTGTAAAGAGAGAACTATACTGTCTGTAAAAATTGTGATGATATGTACTAATATATATACTTTTTCTTTTTTACAGCATATGGAAAAGTCTTTCTAGTTCGTAAAGTCGGAGGATTTGATCATGGTAAATTATATGCAATGAAAGTACTGAAGAAGGCAGCCATCGTACAAAAGAAAAAAACGACTGAACATACTAAGACAGAAAGACAAGTTCTGGAAGCTGTTCGACAATCACCATTCCTAGTCACTTTACATTATGCTTTTCAGACTGATGCTAAACTTCACTTGATCCTTGGTAAGTCAATTTATATATCGATAGTTACTATATTTAGAATTAATGTGTTCTATTTTGAGCTCAATCTATATTTACGTATTCATGGATTTTTAATGAGCAGCGTAAGTTGAGCTTTCTGACATGACCTAAGAAACAAGAAGCGATCACTGTCATATACATAAACCTCTTGGGTTCTGGAGAGCTACATATATCATTAGTAGAAAAAGCTTTTTATTCCAGATATATCTCTCTCTCTGACATTCTAACCTTTTTTCTCATTCTTTCATCGTTTGTACTATGTAGTTCCATAAAAAGTACTAGTAAAGCTTAAAGTGTTTTTTTCTATTTTCTATATGTACTTGTTGTAACTATTTTTATGCAAAGATCCGTTATTTTTAGAACTGTCTCTGTGTCATTGACATCAAAAGTCAAATCAACACTCAAAAGTTCTTTTTGTCGTTGTTAGTGTTAATTCTGCGTTTCTTTCAATATTTTGACATTGGACAGAATGACGTTACCATAAAAGCTTCTAATTAAAATTTTATTCTACTAGAGGATATTATTAAATACGAAGATGTTTTTGTTAACTAAATTAATTTATTATTTTTGTATAAGATATTTTGAGGCTGCTTGATGCAATAAATATACTTGATACATAGTCTTAAATACGTCAATGGCCTAATATTACGTATTTAGTCTTTAGTTGGTAAAATCGCAATATGAATGAGTTACTTATTATTTTTGTCTAAAGTACTTACTTGTTGACTGATGAATTTTATGATCCAGTCGACTATGCGATTGTTGTAATATGTTGATTGTGGTAACATATGATTGTACTTATTTTATAGTTAACGAGGATTGATTAATTGCATGCCTTGTATAACTATATACTAATGATTCTCTTAACTAGTTTTGTGTAGAGATAGTAAGTTGGCTAATATTGATTATCAGTGATCGCATTGTAGTAAAAGAAGTAATAGAGGTAGTATATATTACATTACATTATTTACAAATGAGATTTTCATTTCTATTAGGTATATGTGAGCAAGGTACAGAGTTTCCTAACAATTGTATCTACTTTTGTAGTACAGTTACATTTTTCGTAGCAATGCACTGAAGTTCTCCAGAATCATTCAAACTCATTTTTATGCATTACAGTAAAGTGAGAGTAGTAGTATATCATATAAATATAAATAGAGGTAGATAGTAGGAATTTATTATAATGTATGCATTTAGATAACTTAGTAATATCATCTTCTGAGAAAAATTTGGGCTAGTTCTGATAAAAACGAGAGATCACTCACATTCTATAAAAATTGTAAAAAATTCTACTGAAAACAAAAACGTAGGCGTTCTAAACTAACATGTTTTTTTGGCGACGACTATGAAGTCTCAAGTTGAATTGTTGATGTGGTACTATTATGTTGTTGTTGTTGTAGGATGTATAAAGATTTCCTGGCATGGCATGTTGTTAGGAGGCAGACAGGCAAAAGTGTTCAAAATGTTGAAACATTAAAAACGTCAAAAAAGTCCAGTTTTATACTGATAGTTGCATGGCATCTTAAACATATTCAAAGATTCTACAAGAGTAGCAAAATACCGTAACTATTATTATTATAATATACTATATGAGTGAGTATATAGGTATAAAAGAGTTGGTATATGATAGGTCTACATTGTAGTAGTTTTTTATGGTCATATTGTTGTTGTTTGTTGATAAACAGTAGCATTAGAAAAGAGCATGTATATTATCACATAGAGTGGAGTAGTTTTCGCAATATAAGGTACATAAATAATATATATATATATATTATGATATTATAAAGAAGGGGTTCATATACAATGTAAAGATTTTGCAAATTGCAAATCAAGATGAAAATTGTTGAGTAGTTGGTAAGGTATAGTGGTTTGTTGCTGGTGTTGTTTTGGCCATAATAAGTTGATGGCAATGGCATTTAGTATAGGAGAGAATAGGAGAGCAGTACAAGAATAACATTACATACAGAAAACAATGCAGGTAGGCAGAATAGAGCTGTTAAAAGGATGGAAGAGAGATAGAACATTGTATTGTATACTATGTGATAGAGAGATTCAAAAGTCTGATGTATGTCAAGGATAATTCGATATAAAATACCTATAGAGTGTATATTATTCCCAGCAGTTCTAGTATTGTACTGTTTTCTGTTTTATGACAAAAAATACTGCATTTCTGCAAATATATATGAGAGATAGAGAAAGTTTTTTTATCTTTAAATTATCTTAGAAGTCTACCCTAAAAATATATTATATGCAAACATTCCTTGGTTTTCGTAGTAGGATCAAAGTAAATCATAAAATACAATTTGTCATTCACTTTGGAGAAAATAAGTTCCTTTCATTTTCATCATAAACTTTGCTCGTGATTCTTATAATGTAGGCTGAATATAGATTGAATTACTAATTTATAGGACAACACTGACTGAGAGAAAGAGTAGCGTAAAGAAAAATCATTTTGTTGTAGGGTATTTTATATGAGTCTATTTTGGAAAATTATTCAGAAATTCTCTTTCTGTGTCAATGCGATTTCACTTGTTCTTCCTTTGCTTTTT
>VCNE01004002.1:0-51494 GCA_009869805.1 Oncopodura yosiiana | reverse complement strand
ACCATTTAGTCAACAATTAGGTTCATGGGCAATTAATAATAATATTACTCATAGAGCATTATCAGAATTATTGTCAATAGTTGGGAAACAATTTCCCAATGCAGAAATTCCTACTGATGCACGAACTTTATTGCATACACCAACAAATTTAAAACCAATAAAATTAGGGCTAGGTGAATATTTTTATTTTGGCATTACAGAGCAATTAAAAGCTGAAATTTCGTTTGGGTTAAAAGATTGTACTTTTCCTCTCGTTAAAAAGATGACTAGCGATATTGGTCCAAAATTATTAACATTTTCAATTAATGTAGACGGCTTACCTATTAGTAGGAGTTCACGCAAACAATTTTGGCCAATTTTAGGTAAACTTGACCAATCGGTCAATAAAAAAGTTTTTGTAGTCGCTCTCTATCTCGGAATATCAAAACCTGATAATTTAGAAAAATTTTTTGAACCGTTTATTACCGAAGTTATTCAATTAGAAAATCACGGTGTGACAATTGGAAATGAATGTTATTGTTTTAGATTAAGTGCGATTATTTGTGATGCTCCAGCAAGAAGTTTCATTAAATGTTGTAAAAGTCATAACTCATACTTTGGGTGTGAGAAATGCAAAATTAAAGGCGAATGGAAAAATAAAGTTATATTCAAGGATCTTAATGTAGAAAGACGACAGGATCACGAGTTTGTTAACGTAAATGAAGATGAGCATCATATAAGTGTATCTCCTTTAACAAAACTTAAGGTGGGACTGGTATCTCAAGTTCCACTTGATCCAATGCACTTAGTATATTTAGGAGTTACACGTAAATTACTAAATATTTGGGTAAAAGGCAAAATTCCATTTCGTTTAGGAACTGTAAATATAGCTGTAATTTCTGCTAAATTAATTTTTTTGTGTCAATATACTCCTAGTGAATTTGCTCGAAAACCGCGAGCACTAAGAGATTTAGATAATTTTAAGGCCACAGAATTTCGCACGTTTTTATTATTCACAGGACCTGTTGTCTTAAAATCCATTCTTTCTGATGAAAAATATGAGCATTTTTTACTATTACATTCTGCTATTTTTATTTTAACAACAAGTTGTGCAAGTAATAGAGAGTGGAATGATACAGCAAAAACATTAATTCAAAAATTTATACAGCTAATACCAAAATTATATTCGGATGAAATGTTAGTGTATAACGTGCACTCTTTAATTCATCTGGTAGATGATGCAAAGAGATTTGGTGCATTGGACAGTTTCAGTGCGTTTTGCTTCGAGAACCACATGCAACATCTTAAAAGATTAGTTAGATCAAAACGAGCAGAGTTACAACAAGTGATAAATAGAATTTCTGAGCAGAAATTGGTAGAAGGTAATGTGAAAAGTCAAAAATCTAACGTAATAGAAAGAAACGGCTATCAAAAGGTCGCATATAACAGCCACATAATTAGTACAAGAGATGGTGACAATTGTTTTATTACGGCCGAAAACAAAATTAGTAAAAATTACTAACATTCGTGCTGATGATTTTAATATTTTTGTGTCGTATCGACCATTCTGTTATGTTAGCTGTGTAGAACACTATCCATTTTCTAGTATGAGTCTGAATATCTGTAGTGTTCGTAATATATTGTCAATTAATACTTATGAAATTAATATTTCAAATTTACAAAGAAAATGTTATTTAATGCCTCTTACTAATAATGTTAATGAGTTTATATGTATTCCATTTCCGCGTAGTATCATAGAATCAGCTAGCTAAAATTGTTGTTATTTAGATTAAAAATATGTAAAAGTTACATTAATTTAAATCTAAGTTATGTAAATTAATTATTTCAGAGTTGTCAATGCTTTCTGCCACTGATATTTTAATAAATAAAATTGTTACCTACAAATAAAAGTGTACTACATTATTATTACGCCAAATAACATACGCAATTTTAACGTACCGGGCAGCACGCAATAAAAACATTGATAAAATACATCATTTTTACGTAAAAATTACATCCTCATAACGTAACATCACGCAATTTTTACGTAAGCCCGTAACGTATAAAATCGACGTCTTTCGAACTGCCAAAAATGCTGCAATTTTTACGACTTCTTAAAACATTATTTTTGCGTAATTTTTGCAATTTTCTGTTTATTGGGTATGTTATACTCTCCACGTTTTTCATCACTCGTCCTTCGCCTTCGCCTTGCTCAGATTTAAGAAATAAAAAACGACTGAGTATATAAAAATATATGAAAACATAACATCTACAAAAACATAAAAATATCTTCAAGGTGCTGCACCTACGAGTATAGCACATATAAAAAACTCTATCTCAAGTAAAATGCTGTAGATCACAAGCTTTAGTTCATACACCGCAGTTTATCAACGTCTATTTTTCCCTTTGAACCTTTCCTTTTATCTTTCTACTTCAAAATCTTAGTGATGATACCTTTTATACTCTCTACCATATTCTTAAGCAAAAAGGCGTGCATACATTTCTGAAGATCAAGGCTATAATTTACTTATGCTTTTCTTCTTATAGACTAAATTACAGCACGATTTAAAAAAAACAAAAAGAGTTATGAGTTTCTCTATCAAGAGCCATTAAACCAAAGAGAGTTTAAGGCACACGACATTTTATAATAGGAAAATTGAATTTTCCATACATAGTTTTCTGATAAGCTAAACGAGCGAATAAATACATTTGCTTTTGTAGACAGTTGACATTACTGTAGAGTAGAGAGAGAGAGATTGGAAGAAATGAAATCATTGATTTTGGTTAGAAGGAAACAAGTAGTGAAATAACTCAGGAGGAAACAAAACATTCTTGACGTTTCTCTATTCCTTTTCCCATTACGTTTTGGCACGGACGGCAAACTACACAACTCTTCTGTAGACAAACTTTGTGTTTTTGGAACTCGACTACTAGTTGTGATGATTTCGTTTCTCTCTTCCTATACACAAATGTTCTGTTTAGTAGTTACGTAATACATTAGAAGACAAGACAACAGAACACAACATAATAGTACAATAGCTTAAAAGATATGAATGTTTGAGTTCAGTTGCTGACTCTTTGCCAAATTCTCTATTGTTGTTGGATGTGAGAAGAGAATCACTTTTGTTTCCCTATGTAGTTCTAAAGGCTTTTAGATAAACGCACTGAATGCAACATTGGATGCGACATATGACAGTTAATGAATGGGTTAAAAGCCGAATGTTATTCTCTGCCTTGTGCATTGCTTTCATAGTCTGTCAATGTCATGTTTATAAATTGGAGAGTTGTGCGTGTGGAAACTATTTCAAGTATTTATTTTGATACTTTGTTCATTATATATTATAGGTGTATGATATAAAAACATTAATTTTAGTATAGCTATGAAATGTGTATTAGGATAGGATTAGATAGCGAAACAACGTGGCTTAATGGTAGAGCGCTTACTTGAGACGTCAAAGGTTGTAGGTTCGATTCCCTGCGAGGTGATGAGTTTTGTATGTTTTAAACTCATTTTTAGAGACTACAAACGATTTTCATATTATTTCTGACTTTTCAAGCATTTATTTAGACTCAAAAGTGTTGAGTTAGTAGTAGAGCACTTGATTTGGACGCAAAAGGTTCTAGGTTCGATTCCCAGCGAGGTGATGATTTTTGTAAACTCATTTTTAGAGACTATAAATGTTTTTTTTACATTATTTCTGACTTTTCAAGCATCAAAATAGTTGAGTTAGTAGTAGAGCACTTGATTTGAGTGAGAAAGGTTCTGGGTTCGATTCCTTGATAGATCACAGTTTTGAAAGCATCACAATTTTATTCTCTGTAAGCATATTTGACAACTAGTTGCTCACATTGTGTAATGTAGTAATGAATATTTTAATAGTTGTCCATAAAAACACGAATTTTACACTGTAATTAATTAAGGAGCGGTCTTAAAGTATTTAAGTATCAATAATTGATGTTTATGTGTTGTGTATGCATTTTTAATAGTGCCTGTCAAATTCCAACATTTCTTACATTACAAAATCTAAAATGGTAATTAGCTTCAAAAAGAGTCACGAGAGACTGTTATCTCTTGATAAATGAGAAGGCAGGTGGAGAGATTCATATAAAAAGTGCATTCAAGTTTTTTTTACTTAATGGCCCTTTAATGTTGGAATTCTCTAATGTCTGTTGATACTAATAGTTGATGTTTATTCTACAATGCAAGCGTGCGTTTTAAATTCTCATGACTCAAATTACAAATTAGCACTAATGTTCTAAGCACATAATGAATTCTCCAGCTCTTTTTCAACAGTATTTTTTCCTCTTGCAGCACGTGCCTTTGGATTTCTTTTAAACTTTTCAGCACTTTTCCTTTTTCCAAGTTTGCTTTCGAGGAAGGAAAAATAGCCTGCATGCATTTAGAACTTTGGAACATTAGAGAAAACAGAGAGAATCTTTGTATTGCATAGTGAGATTGAGTCTCGTGACACAAAGTTTTATAGCATTTTAGCATCCCTCAGCGTTCTTTCTCGTCACATGCACAACATTATATATCTAAAGAGATACATAAATAGCCAACTTCACTCTCAGACTGACATGACATCACAATCACAACCAGAGTTCATTCGACTCTTTTTATTCCTTTCAGTTTCAGACCCAGTCGGCTGATACAAAACACACAAGGGAAAAAGAATGAAAAAATACTGAAAAACTTGACTGAAAGCTTACAATGTCAGAATGCATTTCAACTCTTTCTCTCTACTGGACTATTTTTACTTTTTTTACAGAGATGAAATAAAATGACCTAGAGTCATATACGTATGTAGTATCAGGGCTGCTTAAGTCTATAGATTACATTTTCAGATTATAGATTACTTTTCCATAAACTCTGAAGATTATAAACTAACAGAATATTAAAATTTTGTAATCTCAAACACTGATTACATATTCAAAGTAATCTGTAATCCTAACATATTTTTAATGATACACTTGTAATTAGATTACTTCCTCGATTACAGATTACAAAATAACTACACTTTCGTTCAATTTCTAAAGAATTCCTTAACTTTCTGACAACTAATTAAGTGCAACTCTTAGCTGTACAAGCAAATTAATTAATTTTCTGATGTAATTAGTAATCTGTAATCCACAATGTAATCTATCAGCCCTGAATCTCATACTCACATACTCCTTTACTTTTTCCACGTTGAGTTCAACTGAGTCAGTATTGCATTGGTAGTTTAGAGAGAAGATGATGATCTGGTTAGTATTCATTCATTGTTCCAAGTTTTATCTTTCACCCTACGCACATTTCACATACATGACGTGTGATACGAGAGTATAACACGCACAATACTAAAATACTAATGGAGAAGAGCTACACAGTACTTCAAACGCATACAACATTATTTCTTCTCTTTTTAGAACACACACACGCATTTTTACTACTCTATACTTCTCTCTCTTTACTCACTCGATTTTTACTGCACTATCTCTATATGACATCCACAAATGGGTTTTATGTTCAAATGCTAATTCTCTTTTATGCGTTTTGCTCCAGTATAGAGGATTACATCAAAAGATACATTTGTGGTTGGAGCCAACAAGTTTTTAAAATTTTTTCTTCATCATAGTGCACTAAAGCTTGATTAGATTATAATGGGTGTCAGATGTAGTAATTATGTTGGTGATATTTAATAGCTAGAAACAAGATGCAGACACATGATAGCGTCATAATTCTCAGCACACGAAACTTAAAACATGAAATGGGCTCAACTCTTATATTTTCTTCTAGAGCCATATATAAATGTGCTCACATTGTATAAATCACTACTATTTGTTTCTGACACTGAGTAAGCTTCATTCAACAATCCAATCCACTTCCAATGATTCATTAAAGCAACCTAAAACATATAGAAGAACCGTTAGACTATTAGCTATTATCTCTCAAGTGTGAAAGATAAGGAATTTTCTTAGTAATGAACTTCATGGTTATAAGAGAGAGAGAGAGAGAGAGTTCTTTCGTAATAGACTCAAGAATGTGACAGATTAGATTAGATGCACATTTCAAAGACGATTTCATTTGGAGCAAACTCAATTTCTCTTACACTCTTATATACACTCTCTTACTATCTGCTATCACAATCCAATCCACCCACAAGCATTTTATATGAAAAGTTCTCTTCAGTAAATGAGACTTGGCTCAAAGAACTGTGAGAGTATAGAAAAGTTGAGAAAAGCAAAGAATCAAATGAAACTTACGTAACACGCCTTGCTATTTCATCTTCTCTAACTACTTTCTATGTTTTACAGAGCTTAGAGTTTTTTACTGTTTGATCAATTCATTAATGAAGTTCTAATAAGGAAATGTTGTCAATCCGCAAATGAAAAGCTTAGTATTTTTTTCTTCCAAATATTTTTCTTATTTCACTTAGACTTTCATTTCTGAGTGAGCTGACAATATTCCCTGTAAGCCATAATGTGAAAACAAGTTAAGAATTACATAAGGAATTAACCCTAAAAATAAAGTTTTATGCTCTAAAGATACTTCTCCTCTTTTATACAGTCTACTGTTAGTATCTCAATTCAAAGTGTCATTCACCTCACGCATCTTTTTACATCAGTAGATGAGAAAGTAATCCCGTGAATGACAATGAAATGACAATCATGTGAATCAGATAGTACATCACCACACTACACTCTAGAGATTCAAATTTTCAACTCAATCTTACTCTTCTTCCTTAGCTTTAAAATCCTATTACTCTAACATTATTAGACATTTTCTCAAGAATCTTAGACTACAAAAAAGCTTAAAGGGGAAAGTTTCTATTGAGCCTGATCTTAGTTTTTAGTTGGACGCTTTGAATCTATAGTACAATGAAGCTCTTGTCAACTCCCTTTTAATCGGAATGCAAATCGGATAAGGAAAACATTTGAGGAACATGAGCAACTTTTTGATACACGGAAAGACACTTTGCTCATATTGTTATTTCCTTCTGATCTTCTTTTGCTCAAATGTCGCAACCTCTTTCGATGCTACGACTCTTACTTTTGACATATGAGATGCGCTTGAGTTCCTTTTAACATTTTTCGTCTTGTAGTGTTTGCAAACACACGATGGAGCATTGATTCAAAAAACTTAGCTTCCTATTACCTGCTTTGAAGAAAAAGGGTGAAAGCCGAAAAAAGAAGATTGGCTGCAAATAAGAGAAATTGAAGATGAAGTTGTTCAGCATTGTTTGCATAGAGTTACGCAATTGACAAAATAGACAACGAAAGGATTGAATAGAAAAGAAGAGAGAAGTCTCAAGTTTCGAGACTCAAATGAATTTTTAACGAGGACAAATCGAATTCCGGTTTGTTTACTCCTTTCCTCTCCTATGGATAACACTACACTAGTTTACAAGGAGCTTCACAAGGAAAAGTTTAGACGCACTCTAAAAGCCTATTCAAATGCAAAATTGTAAATACTATACTTGAGCCTAAGATATAAATCTTCCTTACAACACTTTGGCTATACTCTAAGCTAAAGGTTTTAGAAATCAAAAATTTTCTCTCTGTTGGTGTTTTCTCTAAAGAAAATACTTTTCAACGAAGAAACTATTTATTTTTACGTCCGCTTTTCTCGTCCTTGATTCTAAGGATCAATTTAAGAATTATTGTGCTACATTCAATTACATTGGGTGAAAACGTAAGTAACCTTGAAGTTAAGAGATTTCCCTGTTGTGTAGAGTCTTTGAAGTAGTGTTGAATTCAAATATTCAGTTTACTTTCCCTTCTTAGGGAAATTGGAACACTATTACGTCTTACTGTGTCGACTCTAGAGATTTGTACTTCAGTTGAGTCTTTTTATAATGGTAGGCTGATATTAAGTGTTTACCGTTGTACCATTATAAAACGAAGCCTTTGAAAAAAATACTGTTATATGTCTAGTACTCAATTTTTTTTTCCGTTATACTATAGGCTAATAGTAACGATTTACCGTTGTACCACTATAAAGATAGATATTTGGGAAAAATTACCGTTATATATCTAGTATTCAAGTTTTTACCGCTATATAGATAATCATTTTATGTAAGTATACAGCTCTGATAAAAAGACGTTCAGTATTGACGCATGCTAAATTATACCGGTAGACTACTACTTCAGTAATTTTTACCGTTATAAGAAAGTTTTATTCTGAATAGGGTACCGTTATAAAAGAGCTGCCGTATAGAGACGCATCATTATAAAAATAAGTTTGACACTCACGTAACAAAATCTTTAATAAGACTAATATGAAATTCTAAATCGTAAGTTGAAGCCGTCATTAGAAGTAAACAACATAAGATAGCATTGATGCACAAGAAAGACAACTCTTAACTCTTGTTTTGTTCTTAAATTAAAAGGCGTAATCTTCTTTCACAAAGTCTACAAAGCTGAGAGAGAACATTACATTGTGTCATTTTGAATTGGCAACTTTTGTAACTTTTGTTGAAGCAGTTAAGAAAAACGACTTTTGTACTTTCCTTAGTTTTTGGGTGTCTTATTCTTTTAACTGTAAGTCTATGCGTTCTCCATAAATCTTGAGGAGCAGTTGAAACAGAAGAAGAAAAGAGCAATGACAATGACAGTGGATATAGTATTATGTCACTGGATGAAGTGAAGCTAAAAACAAAAGACTTGAGGGTGCATACAGACTGTTGTCTGGTTGCAACGTATACGCACACACGTAGCAGCATCAGCATTATAAAAGAAAAGAAATAATAGAAGAGGAATGTAAGCGTGATGAAACAAATGGAGTCACATTATGAAAAGAGAGAGATAGGAGAGAGAAAAAAAAAAGTTGTCCTCAGAGAGGAAACGCACCAAAGCACTGCCATTTTCTGAACTAAAGAAAGTTTTTTCGTCTAAGAAAAGCCATTATGATTCCCTTTTTGCTTCGTTGAAACTCTTGTGGCTTGGCTAAGTTAAGTCTACCTCATTTCCACTTGCTGAGATATTTTCCTAGTTTTAGAACTTAAGCTTCATACTAGAAGAGCTCTTGTTGTAATAAATGCTGAATTCCAAAGAAGGTGTAGGAGTAAAAGAACAGACTTTCAAGGGAATTCTATCAAAATACGAATGAAAATTTAGTTTATAAAACATAAAGAAATATTTTCAAAAAATATAGCAGCTCAATCCACATAAGCAGTAAAGCATCAGTTGTCTCTAAAAAAGTTAAATAAATAAAAAGTTTGCCCTTTCAGGGATTCGAACCTAGGAACTTCTAAATACAAACAGACGCTCTACCACTAAGCCAAGTTGCTTGCGACGTTTTTGATACTGAAATAAAAATAGTTTGAAAAAATCGCAAAAACGTACCTTGCCAGAGATTCGAACCTCGGACCTTGTACTCTCGACATAAGCGCTCTACCGCTAAGCCAAGTTGCTTAGCTTTCTTTACAGTAAGAAGATTTGCACTCTTCTGAGCGAGCAATAACTTTCCCTTGCTAGTGATTGTGTTGGTTGAGAGAAAGTCTAACGACCTTGGACTTTACGACACTTTTTGAACAGCTGTCAAGCTATCAATGGAATTATGGAATATGAAAAAGGAAGTTGAATGATGATGATGACAACGTTAGAAGAAGAGAACTCTCTCAGAACGATGCTATGTCACTTTCTCTCAAACTTATTTCACTTTCTTTTCCCCATTTCGTCAATCTTCCTTTTATGGCTTAGTATTATTTTCTCTCTTACAATATAACTTAAAGTCTTTTCGAAAGAGAACTCACCTTGAAACATTCAGAAACTCTTGATATACTATATAATATATAGATATATAGCTATATATACCGAAACCATCCTAAAATTTCGGAAGCTCAAAGAGAAAGTGTAGGCAAAGATGCATTAGAGCACTAAGTACACTTTCAATCTCCATCTTCATTCTAACTGCTTTCAGAAAAACTTAGAAGACAATAATATTTCGCTTAAGGAATGTCGATCTATGTTTTCATCTAAGGAATTCTATAGTGTTCTATGGATTCTAGATTGCCGAATTTTTGTCCTAGTCCCTAAGAGTAAGATGAAAGCAGAGCCAGAATGTACTGTAGCAAAGAAATTCGATAAAAATGAAACTAAAGTTTCCAGGCATCTTCCAGCTCATATATGTAGAGTTACTATATAGTCAAATGGATTAGAATGGTGCAAGTTTTAGAGTCAGTTCTTCTTTCCAGTGATTGATGAAATTGAGACATGAGGATGACGTCATGAGCCAACTTGAAGACAGCTGGCTTAAAATGTGAGTTTAAGTTACTTAAGTTAGGTCTTGTAGACAAACTTTGAAATTTGAACGTATATAAGAAACCTTTGACATTGAAGCTTCTTCAAATTGCAAACTTTGACTTGAAACTTTATGTAGAAATTTGAAACGGAGAGTAATATTCATTGATTTGGTATACACGAGACGGGAATAAGTAAAGAGTTTATTTATAGTGTCTATTTGAAGAAATATTTGAATCGCATTAGGCTCACTTTTTAAAACACCTTTCGACTACAGAGAGAAAAAAAACTAAGATGAAGCAAAAGTGTGAAAAAGTTTTTTGCTACTTGAACAAATTCAACTTTCACTTTTACTTTTTTAGTCTCTCTCGTAGTTTTTTTAAGTTTTCAATCCCTCTTACAATTTTCCAATGTTGTACAACGCAAAGTTTGAACTTGAACGCATATATATCTCTAGGCTTAGTTTCCATTCACAGGTCATTTAAACTTGAGTACTTGAGTTTTCAAGTTTAAGTTTCTCTTTAAAATGCCAAAGGGAAAGAATAAGCTTTGGGCCTTAGAACAAAAATGAAAAGCTAAACTTTTTTTAAACTAAACTTATATCATACTACCAAAAGTTTTTTGTATTTCGTCAAATTCAATGTTAAGTTTAGTGTCGACAGATATATTAGAGAATTACTCAAACAGCTTGAATTACAAATCAAGAAACTCAAGGTTACACCCTGTAACTGAAACTACTAACTACGCAATTTTGTTCGGGATATACTCATTCAACTTTTAGCCTTTTAATTTTGTTTTGTTGCGGTTTAGCTCCTTGTTTTAGAATTTGTTATTGAAATGTATACCGTTTGAAAATTGAGACCTCATCAAAAGATTCTATTAAGGTAACAAACTTAGAGTTTAGTAAATTGTGGTAGTAGTCTATGCAGAGGATTACTCAACTCAAATTTCATTAAACGCAATCTATGTCAACATACTACGTCTCAGTTTTCAAACTAAAGCTAAACTATTGATAATAAAATAATATACCACATGCATAATGCCTTTAGCTAAAAAAGTTCTCAAGTGACAAACTTTTTTCGTTATAAATTACAACAATATTTTAGTAGCGTATCTGGCAAGTAAGCAAAAGTTACACTAGAATCAATTGACTTAGTGATAGAGTGCTCAACTAGCACCTGAAGGCCCTAGGTTCGATTCCCCTCAGGTTTAATTATTTCTAAGCGCATTAGACTGCAAGTTTTTTTCATACCTCTTAATATATTTCAATCATATAGCTTCAAAAATATTAAAATTTCATTAAACAATTTGGCTTAATGCTAAGACGTCTATTTAAAACTTGCACGGTTCTGAGTTCGATTCCCAGCTAGATTATATTTTTTTACTTATTAGATTTGATTTTGGCCGCTAGTTGAATAAACTTTTTGCAAATAAATATCATTGGAAATGAAGTACGTATCTCTTATTATGTTTAGATCATATAGCTTGAAAAATATTACAATGTATAAAGTATAATGATGACCATAATTCCATAGAATATCTGTTTACTTTGTATTTTCTACTCAGCTTTGATACTTAGTATAGTTTTGTTATATGAAGAGTGTCATGCTCAACATTTCTAACTATACTAATAATGCTGCAACATCATTTTGTTATATAGAGTCCAAGAGCTTTTCCGGCTAATTTGCAATTCAATACACTGACAATATCTAGGAGAAACTATATTTGAGCCTATAGTACAATGCAATTGTTTGTTGTGTCTTTTCACAACTAGCCCACAGGATTTCTATAGAGAATAGTGTACAACGAATGTAGTTGCAATGTAATATTGTTGTAGCAAAATACAAAATGTACACATTCATGTTTCCGACTAGTACTATACAAAAGTTACAAACTTTTCCCATTAGCAATACTCACAACACATTTTACTTTTGTATCCAAAAACTATATACCTATTTTCCTTTTGGCACAACTGAAAACTACAATGCAATGAAATAGCAATGCCAACTGTCCAAATAATACAAACTATCAAACTTGTTCTAAGCTATATATATGTATATTCACCACGCCAGTTGTTAAGCTTCATATTGCAATAATCATTTGGCTTAAATTTTGTCCTGCTAATTCATTTCAGAAAATCCGGCTCAATATCTACTCTTAGAAGCTTAGACTAAAATTAATATTCTGATAGTGTAATTTCAATATGAGACTATAAGCGAAGGTTTTATGATGTATTAAACTTGGTCCTTCTTTATCGACTAGGAAGCCATTGCTCACTTTTTAGAATGTACCACTAAAGTCCTTGAGAGTTGAGCTCAATTTCAGGAAGGTGGAAAAAACGGAGGTTTTTTTGTAAGTCATACATCATTGCTTGTCACAAACCTATGATTAGCTTCTAGGAAAAATTTCATCATGAACTTTGGTTGCAACTAGAAACTTTGTGTCTAAGAAATTTATTGGAGTTCATCTACTTACTAACCGTAACTACGTAATTTATATTGTAGGGCTTTAAAAAGCGACGATTAATTAGTTAGAACCTTTGATGTGGCTAGAGACGAAATTTTAAAAATAAAATACTTGAATTGTAATGTCGAGAGGAAAAGTGGTGTAGACGAAAGTGACAGGATGACCTTGCAACGAATTAAAGAACTTGCTCAAATGTCAAAACTTCAAAGTCGCTAATTTGTGCTTTACGCAATATAACACTAACCCAACAACATACCTTGTCTCATTAGTATTCTGTTCACACTGTTTTTGTTGACAACGTATAGAAGTTATGTGACTAATTGCTCTACTAGAGCTTACACCTCAAAGTACTTTACGTTGTCAGAAACTTCATAAATAATTAATTTTGTTTTCCACACTCAAATCTCTCTATATAGACTCTACTGTTTGCACTATATTTCTATAGACTAGCAGCGCACTGAGCTTACAACAAATGAGATTTAATATAAAAAATAAATATTGATTACTAATGAAAGTACCTCAACTGGTGGGAATCGAGCCAGGAACCGAGCTCTATCACTAAACCAAGTTTCTACTATAGTTGTCATTTTTTGTACTAAGGACGACAGACGTTACTAAAATATATATTCTTGGTGTTTATACTATAGTGTGTCATTTACTTGAGTTGACAAAATTTCCTTGCTAGTATAACTTTTGGCTTAAATTGTGACAGTTTACAGTGACCACAATTGGTCAGCTAAGTCAATATAATATGACAACAAAATTGCTAATGTCAAATGTCGGCTAAGTTTGCAAATCACCTCAATGTCTTCCTGTCTTGTCGTGTAGTAAGTTTACAGCTTTATTATTATGTCCAAAGCTTAGACTATAAAAGAGAATTTGAGCTGACATGAGATTATGTACTACGGTTTAGTAGTAGCACGTGTCAAATATCAATATCAGTTTATTTACTACAACTTTTCCTAAACAACATACGTTGTTCATATATAGCTTAATCACAATTTTGCATGCGTATTTGTTAAAGGCAAAAAGTTAGTGAAGTGTTTATTTCTGTGTGAATTGAGTGTTCAGTTTGAGATATTAGGAAGATAAGCAAGGGAAAACTTAGTCTAGTATTTGTTTTGATATTTTTATGATCTTTGTCGGCTTACGACAACTCTTGCACATAAATCACATTTGAGACAGTTTACACATATTTGTTTTTTCTTGTGAGATGTAAAACTAGCAATTACTCTTTGAGTTATGGGCTAAATATTATTGAGTGTGAAAAACTTTGCAATGTAATAATACATCATTATTTATTTCTTCTTACAACCAATATATGACAGAATGTACTAAAATAATAATTTCTTAGTTAATTATTACACGTCTCCTTTCACTGTAGCATTTTCAACTCCTTGCAATATTGTTGAAGTGAAATTGAGTAATGTTTGCGTCGCTGTTTGAAAAGCTAAAGCTTGAAAACCAACTATTGGTATATTTTGAACGAGAGGTATTACTCCTTTTACTGCGTTGTCAACTCCAGTTAGAAAACCTTTGAATCCATTCAGTAGTAAGGCGACGGCTATTTCAAATAAAATAATAAATAATTAAATTATAAGTACTATATCAAATACATGAGACTTACATCTTTTGGCTAAACTGATGGCACCATTTTCAGCCTGCAATGTCAAAGGTCATTAGTCATCTTAAAAAGTAATTAAGCCCAAGGTTACGAAAATCTGCCTAGCAACCACTAAACATGGGTTGTCATCGAAGAGGTGTCTGACTTTGACTGACTTTGAGGCTTAATATCTTAAGAGCCAGTGGTTCTAGAGATCTGAAATTTTAAGAACATAAAGAAAAAGCGATTTCAAAGAGATTGTAGCACCACTTTTTTGAATTTTATTTCTGGAGCTGAGATATTGTAACATTTGCAAACCCTACTAATATCTCAGATCCAGAGATGAAATTCAAAAAAGTGTTCCCACAATCTCTTTGAAGTCGCTTTTTCTTTATGTTCTCAAAATTACAGAGCTCTAGGACCACTGGCTCTTGAGATTTTGAGCCTCAAAGTCAGACTCCACTTCGATGACAACCCATGTTTAGTGGTTGCTAGGCAGATTATCGTAACCTTATCCTTAATATAGTTAACATACATCTTTAGCAACTCCTTGACTTGTGCCAGGAATAAAAGCATTTCCACCTTGAAATCCTCTTCCAGATGCATTTAATGGTGGCAAAGTTCGTCTCTGTAATTCTCTATTTCAATTAGAATTAGAGCTCAGAAAATCAACGTCATCAACCAAACGATTTATATTAGTACTAACCTTGGAGCTAAACGACGAGTTTCTTCCATAAAAGCGACAAATTCTGAGATATTTCTTGACCAGTGGATGTCTGTAAAGCCTAAAGCATATAAAATGTTAAAATTTAATTGCCTCAGAGTTATTATTATAGATCAAGAAAAACTCAGAAATTTTTGACTCGACAATTTAATACTGACAATACTTAGAAGATTCAGAACTTACATTTGGAAACACCACAATCAGAATTATTAAATTCGGCCTCTTTCTCAGTATCATTCATTCCTAGAAAAATCTTCCTTGCTCTCTCATAAGCAGGAAGTAGGTCTTGTCCACTCCAACTAGCATTTTTAAATAGTTCATTAAGTGTACCACGAACTGGTTGCTTTTCAATATCACTAGCATTTGCATTACTTGGAGGCAAAGTGATAGTGTCAAGGTCCTCAACTTTATATCGGCGATTAGGATCAAATTTAAATTGCTCTTGTGAGAAATTGAATTGAGAAGGAGGAGTTTGAAATTCTAAAGGTTTTTGCCCAGGAGCTAAAGTAAAAGAATTGTTTGGAGGAGCCAAGAGATTTTGTCCAGGAGCAAAAGTTGCCAGTGTAAATGAATTTTTACCAGATGGAGCTAATGTAAATGGATTCTGTCCTGAAGGTGGAAGTGTACCGAGTGTAAAAGGATTTTGAGGACCACTTGGCTTTTTTGTTTTACGACTCTCATTTTTATTTGATGGTGGTGGTGGCGTTGATTGAAGAGTAAATGGATTAGCTCCAGGTGGAGGAAGAGTGAAAGGATTATTAGAGCCTGAAGGCAATTGGAAAGGATTTGAGCCATCAGGTGGAGCTAGTAAATTTTTAAATAATGTTGTCGACGTCGTTTTTGGTTTTTTCGTTGCTGCGTCACATACTATAGAATTTAAAGCAAATGAGCATTGATGCAAAGAAGAGAAGAGTATTGATGACTTTTATAATCGAACCTGATATCAGAAGTGTGGTGGTGAGTATCAGACGCCAAAGTGTCTTCATTTGATCTGATTTTGAGAATTTTAGTAGAAAAGCTTATTGCGTTGGCCAATACGCAAGCAAATTGATGGCCTTACCTTTCTACTATTGTGACACATGCTCAATATCATTTGTGAGTAATGAAAGTTCTATTAAACGTGGCTTTGTCGCTTTTTAACTGCTATACAAGATTTTTTATGACGACTCCATTTACTATCAACGTAATTCAACTACATAATGCAATGACTCATTATTTATACATTATTTAAGTACGTATATGTCTTTCTTATATTGTGAGACTCACAATGGAAGATAAGAAGTTCAGTTAAAATATAAATTTTCACTGAGCTTCTATTGAATTTTACTTGATTACATTTCTAATTACATTTGCGAGTGAAGTAATTTAAAGCTGACAGTGTAAATTACAGTGATAAAATTCAAAGAATTACAGAAGTGCGAAGCTACATAAATTATTATATAAAATGTAATCAAATTACACTTGAGATTACAATTACTTACTACACAAAGTATTGACAAATGTAATTAAATTGCTACAATAAAATGTAATTACATCTACAATTACATTTACTTCAAATCTAACTAACTATATTTCAAAACAAATTGCAATTAGAAACTTTAAACCTGAATTAAAAGTAGCTAAAAAATCATTGCTCTCAATTCTACGACCATAATTAACAAAATTAGCACCTTAATTACTCATAAAATACTACTTGCCCAAAAAATCTTACAGTATAAAAAATTTAGTACCCTGATATGCAAAGGAAGAAAAATACTCTTTATACGTGACGCAATGCTGCAAAAAATATGCACCATAAGAAAAGAACAGCTACATTTAAATAAATTACAAATTATAAATTACTTTTGCACTGATGACTATATACATAACTACTCTTGTCTCTCTCTGCTACGACATATTTCCGTCAACTCCAACTTAGCAAAAACATTACTCTATTACATATATTACACATGAGAGGAGAAACTGTATATATAGGCCCAGTGTACACATTGTAAATTGTAACTACAAAACACATAAGAAACTACATATATATATACAAGACAAGTTTTTTGAGAAGGTGATTTATTACATGTGTTTATCTCCATTTAACATTTTGCCTACATGCAAACACGACAAGACACAAGTAGTTCAACATCTAACAACAGACTATTTACACTCTACTCTCATTTTCCTATAACAACTTTCTTAAAACTTGACATTACATATTACACATATTATTTTCGTCTTCTCCACCATACTTGTGTATATATAAAATGCCCATGTCATGTTGATGGCTTACTACTATTATCACACAACAGTTTCCTCTTTTAGTTTGGTCTTAGAAAAGAAAACAAATCACCTTTTTCATTTCAAAAAGGGGTATAACTTCATATAAAACTACTAGAGGCCCAATTTACTTTACAGCAAATGAAATTTAATACACCAAATTAATCATTAATGAAAATATAATTTTCGTGAGAATCGAACCCAGGACCTTGTACTAAGACGGAGCTCTACCACTATGTCAATCTTATTTTCTAACATAAATGTCATTCTTGTAAAATATTTGTTAATCAATGAGATTAGAGCAAAAAAATCTTGCTCTAGCTGGGAATCGAACCCAGAACCTTGCTCTTCTAAAGAGAAGTGATCTACCACTAAACCAACTATTTTTTCTCAAATTTCATTTTTGCGTTGCACACGACAGACTTTACTAAAATATGATTTTTGATATCGTACGTACATAGATAACATTCATCTTGAGTGTAAACTTTCTTGTTGTCTCACTCATAATGTGTTAATCAGCTTCTAAATTACATAGGAGTGTTTAGTTCTCCGAAGAATGTAAATGATGATAAGCATCATATTATAAATGTTTAATAGGCTAACTTTATACAAAGTGTACAAGATGTACATTACAAGTAAGTAATAATGTATGAGATACGACGAGAGGTCTATATAGTTACATAATTCTTTCTCAAAAGCTAAATTACCGTCATTATTCTCATCACATGCACATTGCATTATTTTATAATGGAGACACCCTTATAAGAAAAAAAACTTTGAGCACTTAATTTGAATACACGTGTTGCTATATAGTCAAAACTGCACCAAGTATATTATTAAACTGTAGCTCATTGTAAAAACGTATTGCCCTTCAAAACCAGGAAGGAATAAACGAACCTTAAAATATTAAAAATGTAAAGCTCTCCAAAGTAATAAAGATTCATAAAGTCAAAGTCATGGGCTAGATGAATATTCTTTTCTAAAAGGTGGAAAGTAAAAAATGAAATTGAGTTAGAGCACAATGCACTTTTGGTTCTGATGTAATGGAAAGAGTTCTTCTTGGGAACTTATATAAAGACTAAATAAACTTTGAGTTTCTTCTCTCTACAATATTTATGTTTTATACCTTAGTTTATGGAGAGTGTAGTCTTTAGACTGTTTTTAATTAATGCTTTCTACGTATCAAGTTCCGTAGGTGGGCTTGAAAGTTCCAGAGACGACTACAATACTAAGGACTATAGCTGTGTACATTATTTAATGAATGCAAAGGAGTTTCTCATTTAGAACCAGAGTTGATACGAAGTTCGGGTCAAAGAAAGCTTAAAATGACTACGAGCTCTATATATTGACGTAAAAACTTAGAAAAATGAGTAATAATGGACAAAATATATAGCTATACTGGGAATCGAACCCACGACCTGACAAATGTGGCATCAGCGCTCTACAGCTAAGCCACTTACTTGCCCCATTTTAGCATCAATTTTATTACGCCGTACTCATGAAAGACGTTTATAAAATATTCCAAATGAGAAAAAAGTTACAAAAATATGCTCTACCTAGGATTCGAACCTTGAACCTTCTAAATCTCAAGCCCAGTGCTCTATCATTAACCCTAGTTGTATAACTCTTCAGGTTCTACCAAAATAAAATCTTTTTGTGGTTAGTCACTAGACACATGTCATAAACATACGTTGACAATTTTATCTCACATGTTTGGTCAGAAATACTTAACGACACTGAATCTACATTTGACACTCAAACTTTCAACTTTAGATATGAGCAACATAAATGTAGGCGACAGGAGGAAATGTGTGAGATTGAAAATTGAAAACTTTGTAGCACACATTTGAGTTTTGATACTTTTGATCCTCAGAATTAAATATTAAACTCATACATATACGTCGTGTCATAAAATGTGTCTCTAGTACATAGATATAAACTCGTCATAATCTCTCCGAGTTTTGAATCAGTCTACTAATCTCAGTTACATATGTTATTCATTTATTCGCCTACACGCTAACTATATAATACATAGAATTATAAAACTCTGATCTGTGCTTAGATTATCTCACAAAAACTTTCTCTCTCTCTCAAAGTGAACTTACATTCACACATTACATATTCAACTTTCACTCTGAGGATAAAAAGATCAAAAAGAGTACTAAAAAGTACATTGCAGTGCAGTGAACTATTAAATGAGTGAAATGAAATCCTCAGAGTGTTGTTTCACTATAGAACTTTTCTACTCTGTAGGTTTCTAGACTAAATATGAATTTTAAATGAGTTTTCTATGTACTCCACCTTAGTTTTCCTGGCTTGGCTCTTTACATAAAACTCTACATTATATTCCATATTCATTAGTTGTAATGTGCATCATGTTTTCTATGCTGAAAATGGACTATATAGGCACATATATGTAAAATAGTAATGGAAGCCACTGTGTCAGTAGTTAAGCATTAGAACTCTCAAATATCTATTTCTATTAGTATTAAAAGTTTGCTCTATTTAGTAGCTCACTTATTCCCACGTGAATTGTTCAATTTCACTTCAAGGACTTGAGAGCCATAGTAGTTTCTTGTGTGATAGGCAAATGAGAATAGTGTAAGAAAGTAATGAATTTTATGCTGAGTGTAATAATTGCAATAATGTTTCTTCATTCTAATATTTTCCAAGGTACTTTAAAACATATTTAAACGTCTGCATATTTCTCTTGGGCAAGAGCCTATGGTTTTCTCTTTTCCTAAGGGACGAAAACAGAGCTAGAATTTATGTGCGTTTCTCTAAATGTAAGTAACAGCTGAAAGTGGCTTTTTGGAGAGAACGTCGCACATTAAAATATATGTTTCTATTTAGTTAAATAACTACCTGCCATCATTTTGGTTTTACTACAACAAGAGCGCAAGGACACTGTGAGAGTTTTAAGTTTATGGATTTATTCACTGCAGTTGCATCACCTATGCAAAAAAATATGTCGTGGCCTTTTCTACATTTCTGGTGATTCAAAACTCAGGCAGAGTTCAATATATATGTGGGTCATTGATATCATGACATGATACTCATTTGGTGGTAATTGCACTATACAATTTGATTACTATTGCCAGCCCTATATATATATATATATGCAACAGCAACATTTTAGTTCACTGCAGTCGTCTGCGAGGCAAAACTCTAATGGAGAAAGTCAAGTGAAAGTGCTCAAATGCAAACTCAGCATTGACTCTAAAATTATATATTTTGGCATAGACATGCTAACATGGGAAAGATACAACATTGCAAACGCAGACTTTCATAGAACTAATGTTAGTAGATAGACGTTATATAGTTATAGTCTAGATATAGATATACAGTTTGCGATGCTGTAGTCTTCCCTTATAAGTTCAAAAGTCGTTAGTCATAATCATCATATGTAGAAATACAGAGAACTGTTTAGTTTCAAGTATTCCTCTCTCTCTTATTTTCTAACCTAAAAACTTGTACTCATTTCCAGATTGCTAGCATATGTGAGTAGTACATGAGTGTTGATGTTGATAGCATTGGGAGCATTATGTTATGTCACTACACATTATTATTACCTTTCCTCATGTGATTCCATTACACATTACAATAATGGCTTCTCCATCCAACTCAAAAGCAAACCACTATTTCATATTCAACTTTAAACATTGCGGTTGGCTCTCAACTGAACTCTCTCTCAAGTATTTCCAAAGTTTTCTGGAAAATAGTTGATGCATGCAAAACTGGGAAAAGGCGTAGGTAAAATTCGTAAAAAGTTCCAACATGTGTTTATTTCTAGTGAAGCATGCTGCAAGTGTAGATGCATTGCATGTTGTTGAGATAAACAGTTTCAATGGTTTCCAGGTGTGTTTCTTCTTTTTCTCTATAGAGTTTCAATATTGAAATTGTGGTTTTCATTGAGGCAGTGATGCAATATTTGACTAAAATTTTAGTTGAGCTACTGACGTGAAAAGTGGTTTGGTTTTGATGGTTGACTTTCGTCTCAAGTGGAAAGGAGCAATATATTTCTCAAGTAGACTTTTCTCCCAACTTTTTTTTCTTCTCAATGCAAACTTACATAACATATGATGTAGCTCAAAAAAAAGTATAACCAGAGGCAAAAGTTTTGGCGAAATGATATGTGAAAGTAAAAGTGAAACTTGACAGAGGTATAGTATATATACTACTCCCACTCTATGGAATACATTAGAATATAGAGTTTTTGAGCACATTACAATATATTAAGTTTCCTTTTGAGTTTATTCTGCTGTGATGTAGCAGTATACATTTTGTAGCAAAAAACTAACTCTCTCTTGTACATTTTTCGTGTACAACATGCAAAGAGTACTTGAGCTTAGGAATCTACATAGAAAAATAGTAGTAGAGAGTATAAGAGAAAGTAGAAAAGAAAACGAGGTTGAATGTTGACTGAGTTGAAATGATGAAACGAGAGAAGAGAGTTTTTTTACACAATAAACTCTATTATACTCTGAGAATAATAGGAAGACGAGTTTCATATGGTTAAAGTTTTCTAGAGTATAAGAAGGAGAAAAAATAGAAAAAAGAAACCCAATTTATTTAGTTTTTCAAACGACTCACAGACTTTTTTACATATGTACGTCAGTTTATATATATATATATATATATGATAGAGAAAGTATATGATGTGTGTCATGTCATCAGATGTCGTATAATATATGTAAATGGTAGCTTATTAAACTTGTTATTTTTATTGTAGTTGAATTATTTGAATATTGAGAGAAATCAATAGTTGTTATTTAGATTTGGCAGGCTATAGACTATATAGTTTATATAGCTTAAATCGAGTTGGGTATATAGTTGAAATTTCATAGTGAAGTTTTAGTTACAGAGTTCGTAGAAATATTGCGTGTTTGGAAATAGGAACAAACTAAATGAAACGCTCGCATATTTTCTTAGTATTTCAACAATTGTTTTTCAATACTGAAATATATAGCACACGTTAATGATTGTTGTGACCATTGTGACTAACAGGCCGCTAGTAATCTCTTAACTTAATTAAGAAGGCTCGCTTAAAAAATAAGCCGGAGTTAATTTTTGAGCTATTTTAACGCATCACTCTGACCATAGTATAAATCAAAATATTAACTAAAAGCCGAATTCCTAATAAAATAATAAGCTCTGTTACATCCGTAAGCTGCATTTGATACTGCTGCACTGCACTTGAGCTCTTAGGCTTGAGTGCCTTTTTCATGAGATGGAATGAGAATTAGCCAAGAGAAATTATCTTCGCGTCATTACAACCAAAAGAGAACAACAACAAGAGAGTCTCTTTCTCTCTGCTACTATTGGTCCAAAAAACAACACAAAAGGAGCTGAGATTGATTATCCACACTTGTATGCTCCTCTAAAAAGCTTTAGCCTTACTATACATTGTTATGTTCAGCCTTGATACAACACTACACGAAGTATTATGTAGTTACTATTGTTATATTTTCTGTATTGTCTCGCTCTTTTTACTTCGTCGTGTTTTTCAGACTTGAGACTATTTTCCTGAGTAAGGAGAAAATAATAGAGAATTGAATAGACTCCTTTTGCATGAAGCTCTATAACTATAGTAAAGGCTAAAATCCTGTGGTCACTGGACCGTCAAAATAGGAACATTTGTACGACTTCCCTTGCATCATCAAACACACTTTTATGCTTTGTACTTTTCTCTACAGAGTTTTTCTATAGCTAGTACAGTAGTCGCATTAGTGTTAGTTGCAGTTATAGTGGTAGAAGCATTCTAAGCAAATACCCGGGTTAGTAGTTTCTGTTGTGAATGCGACGCGTGCCTTTTTTATACGAGGGCCTTTCAGAGAATACAATATACTGTAAAAGTACAAATCTATTGAACTCTTGCAATCCAATTGAAAAGATTATCATTAGATGCAGGAGAATTGAGTTGCAGAGGAATCGAGTAGTTCTAGTAGAATATGCGAATGACAATTTTAATATAGGAGTAGTTGCAGAGTATAAAATGTTAGTTAAAAATCAGTTTTAGATAGATGTCGATTAATAATGCTAATATTTGTAATAGAATCCTGAGCTACTATTAAAGATTTTATGGTAAGAATTTTACGAGACACATTAGAAATGAATTATTGGTATTTTTAAAGCATACAACTAGTCAATAGTTAGTGCAGTTAGTATTAGGGCGTCTGACTCTAAATTCAAAAGTGAACGAGGGTTCAAATCCAACTAGAAGAGTTACTTTTTATACAATTTGCAATAATTAACTGAATTTCTATTTGTTATTATGAGATTTTTGATATTATAATTGTAGTAATACCGGCTAAAATTATAAAAAAAGACATAGATTAATAAAATAAGTTCTTGGACAATTTTATATAATTTTAAAGCATTTACTTGAAGATTTTATGACTACCTTTTCTGATTTATATTCATTACAAATGTAGGCAAAGCAGCTCAAAGACTCTGATAGTTTGTAAAAATAGAATTGTTGTGTATCGACTGCGACATTGACATTGAGTTCTAAACAGAAATTGAAAATTGATTTTCATTTTATTAGAAAGCATTTTGGTCCAGAAATACATCATACTTACAAATACAAGTGAGAAGATTTAATCTGGTAAAAAATTCTATTTTTATTCTACAGTTCCATTCAATTTGCAATGATTGAGTAAAACTCGAAAAAAATTCTATTACTCAGGATTTAGCAAGGGACTCGCTATATTTGAACGCAATGCCAACTCTAATTCTAATTTCATAACTTAGTACATTTATACCACTCTTTCTCCTATATGTAATAAATGTTTGAAGCAATCTTCTTAACACACATACTATATATATATATAGTTGAATATGTGACGTAGGCTTTTGGCTATTAAAATTTTCTCCACGCACGTTTCCATTTCCATTTGTCTTGACAGTATAGAATTTTTCTAGTATTCCATATTGATATTGAGAAAATGATTCTGAGCTCTCTCACTGTTTTCAACTCAGTTGTAGTCTTGGCATAAATCAACCTTAAACATTCTCAAGGGACGATCTCTCTTTTTCTCAAGCGATGTGTGTTGCATTGGAAATTGAAAGTTTCTTCTTCAGTTTTCTTAGCCAAGAAAAAAAGCCTTAAAACCATAGTCATTTTTCTTGTGAAGATTTTCTATTGAAATTGCTTCAATGTTCTCAAAACGTACTTTACGAGTAAATAGCCACTAGCATTTGCTCCAAGAAACACAATGCCTTTTATAAGGCTTTACCTCAATACCTACATTATTGTAAATCCAATTCATGGCGTACAACATTTTTCTGTTCTCCTAAGCTCCTTTAGACCAAACTGGGCATTTTTGGCAATGTGCGTAACAAGAAAAATCGACAGTTATAATATAAGCTTTCTGAAGAAATGGGCTAGTAGGCAAAATGAAATGGCAAATATATTTTTGACGAGATATTTTAACATATAGGGGAGATGAGAGAGAAAATCAGAATCAAGTGTGTCTTTTCTCATGAGAGTGCTAATGACAGTTGTGCAGTACAGCGAGAGAAGAGCAGTCCACATTTTATTTCACTCGAGAGAATTGACAACACATTAGAGCTTGTGCCAATACAAAATGAAAGTTCCCCTTGGGTGTTTTACTATACAGGTTACTTTACTATTGCAACTACAGTGGACTCTGTTTATAGTGACGAGATCTCCCAATCTCCTGGCTATAATTTTTTATATAGTGATACATTACCACAATTCTTATAAGAGTTTTGCTTATAGTGCTCCTATAAGTCTTTTTTATAGTGCTAATCGGCGCAGAATGCCACCTTCTTAGACATTTCCTTATAAAATAAATTAGTTCCCTATATAGAAAATGTGGTTAAAATTTGAGACTTAAGAAACATCTGGATGATGTAGCTAAAGAGAGTAATAAATACGTAGGCTATAGAAGTATATGGAATTGAATATCTAAAGTGAGACACGATTTTCTTATAGTATAGCAGCTCATTTGCTTCTTACTATAGCACTATATAGACAGATTCTGTTTATAAGACTACACATATCTCTCTCTATAGTGGCATGATTTTATACCACTATAGACAAAGTTGACTGAGTTGCGCTCTTATTTTTAGTTTTATTTAATGTGTAGAAAAAGAAATAAGGGACAGTCATTGAAGAACGTTGAATTGTTGCAATCGGAAAGTCATGATACATAATGGATTAGCTCATTGCACCCATTGTATTATAAATGGAATAAGATTCTTATCACTCTTGTCATTTTTAGGAGCTTCTGTATTATTGCCTAGATATAAAAGTCGGCCTCCGTTTGTTTAGGTTTGACACAAGTCTCATAATTACTCTAAGTAGCTAAGCTTGTTTTTCTATATCTTCTTTCCCCTTCTTCAAATAGGGGAGTAGATTTATAATAAACAAAATTACATTTGCAAGCAATCCGATTATGTTGTGTAGAGATACAATTAACTTGAGATATTGGAATTTGATACTCTGTTAGGAGAAATTGAAGATGCTTGTAAATTTGATATTTCAAATATTTGAAGTCCGCTCTAGAAAGTCCAGTCAAGTCTTTGAGAGTTTGGATTTCTTGTATCAAATTACATTATACACACAGTATAAATAACGTCACTGTAAATTTGTAATAAAGTGAACACAGAGAGAAGACTAGGCATAGTCATTTCTAACTTTATGAGCTAGTCACTAACATAACATAACATGCATAATGAAAGCTTTTCGCCAAGGGGGAAATAGAGACTAACAGCCTTATGTAACTCAGTTCACTTGAAGGAATGTCGTCCACTCTCAAATTGAGTCTACTGGATTTTTATTACGGCTATGATTTAAACTGAAATAGTGACGATAATACTTAATTTTGTGAGTTGAAAGCATTTCCTTTGCAAGAGAACTCATTGTGTAGCAAAGAATCTAGCCCAGTTATCATTGTAGTGAAACACTGTAGTGTGTACTATGGAAGTTTATTCACGTCATTTTCTAAAGTCAACTGAAAGCCACTGTTGAGCTCTAAGAGAGAGAAAGATACTATTACTATATAGTGTACATCTATATATATAAGTTCCTGCATAAAACCATGAGAATGATGATGATATTATGTTAGGAAGCAAGGCACAACGACCCGCATGGCTTCATTTTCATATAATTGATTAGATCTGACACTTGAATAGAGCTCCAACTAGAGAAGAAGAGGAAGATGCTAAAGGGAGCTTTTGGGAAAAGGCTGAATTAAATTTGATTTTTATGTGTAGAGGTTAACGTTGTTACAGGACATATAGAAAAAGATAGAGAGCATAGAGAATTATAATAATGCGTTGCGTCACTGTATTTAGTTGTGATGCGTAAGGCTATATATAGTACAGTACTATATCAAAATACGTGACATGTAATGAGATTCAGAAAGGACAGCTCTGAGTTTTTTCTCGGGAATTGAGAGCGACAATGTGAACGTTGACGTGATTTCTTTTCTCATGTTTGGTACAAGCTAAAAATTGGATATAAGCAACACTATTTGATATACATATAAGGCTAAAATAAGTTTTATTTATGAAGTTACAATTGAACGAAGCTCAATGATGATGATGTTGATGTTACGATTGATTAAAGCTTTTAAGGTATGGTTCATTGAAATAGTAGGGAAACGTTATATATCATTGGAAAATAAAGCTTCCACATCAATTTAACAAACCTCACCTGCAAATCATAGTTATGCTATATCTAAAGTTAAACTATATCTTATACTAATTAATATAAAAAATGTTAAGGACAATATTTATGTATCAAAAGCATTTATATTTAAGCAATAGAGATATTATCGAATTTATTAATTCAAGTTTTGGCTCAAAACCGCAACAAACCTGAAAATCCATTTCACCACCAGCCAACTACTAAATCATTTTATATGCAATGCTCTTATCATCGATTTTCTTCTCATTTACCAGTTAGCAACTGTTAAAGCATTGTAAAGCTAAATGAATGTAATAAATTTGAATGAAGCTAATGTACTTTCTCTCTTTTACTGCAGTAGCATCAAAAGCTACTTACTTTTACTTCCTCTACTTACATTCAAAATCCTAGTAACAACAACAAAACTGCATAATACTCTATTCATATCTTCCTGGACTTCTTTTCATATTAGATTACACATACATTAGCAGCTCAATGTATTTTCTGGCTAGACATTCTATATAGAGTAGAACTGGAAAAGGAAGTAGCATTACATATTTACTCCTTGCATTTCTCAAAATTTATCGACTTCCACATGACTTAACACAAGCTCTTTACTATCTACTTGTTATGATTATGTTTACTCTCACATTCAACTCTTCTTTGAATGCCGTTTCCCATTTAAAGAGCTACAGAGGTATCTGAAGTATCAGCAAGATGTAGGATGAGTTATGTGTATTCAAAGTCAATGTGATATGTGATGCTTGCTGAATACATCTTCCTTCTTCTTTCTGCATTTCCGCACTACTACCAAAAAAACTTTCTTTTACAACTTTGTTTCGTGTGTGTACAGTGTACTCGATTTCGACATTTTGTTGCTAGAAAATACTGCAGCATCAGACATTTCTTATTTGCAATGCTGGAAAAAGAATGCCGTATTCTAAGGCAGCGACAGGCTTCGCAAATGAAAGTTTTCACCAAAAATTGAAGTTCTTGGGAATATTTTGCAGCATTTCTAAATCATCAACGAAATAATTAAGATTGAATCTTTCGTTTTAGAAACTTTTGTTAATTTTAAGACGGAAAATTTGAATTTGCTGGTCTCTCATTGGCTCTCATAATTTTGAAAAAAATCAATCATGTATTAGATCGTTTTTTCTACTTGACTTGATGAAAACTTTAAAGATTATTTAGCTAGTTTAAATTCTTAGTTAAAAATTGAAAAGCTAAAGTAATTAGAACAAATTCGTAACATTTAATTTGAATTTTTATGGGCTTCTCTGATTGGCTCCACAAATTTAAAAAGAACCAATCAAATTTTAAACCGTCACTTTCTTTTATAATTTTACTGTAAGTAGATGACGCTCTATTTTTATGAAATATATAATGTTTTTCTTGAAATATATTTAAACTCTTTCACTTTTCACATAACAAAACTTAAAGTATAGCAAAGCCTTATACGGAAGTGGTCTACTCTTTTCTTCAAAGTGAAAGCAAGTGAGAATAGAACAAAATTCGGAAGCTGTTTGAGTGTCACAAGCTACACGGTTGGATAACTACGAGAAACCGAGAGATTTACAACAACTCCTGTCGAGAAAAGGATGAATATAATATTGGCAAAGATAATAATAATATGAAAGTACGTTTCTCAGTCATCTCGTTGATATCTTACTCTCTATGAGAGAAACTATGCATAAGATATTTCCATATTCCCTTCAGGGCAACGATGACAAGAGTTGGATTCTTGAGTTTTAGAATGTAAGACGTGTCATGTCACAATTTCAACAACCCATAGATTTTACACTAGTACACGTGGAGCGTAAAAAAGAGATAAATATCAAGAAAGTTGTTGAAACCTTGAAAAGCGTAAAATGTCTGAGGGAAAAAAGATTTTGAGATATAAGAACCCAAAGTGGAAGACATGATATGACATCTTGTTCCGATATGTATGAAATCATAAATTTATTCTTCTTCCTACGCATATGTACATTTTTCATTTTTATATCTACGTACGTTCCTGTGAATAATAAAAAAAATCTTAGAAAGAGAATAAGGAAGTAACATAAATAGGTAATCTTATTTTGCAATTCTGATTTACAATTTGTGGATTTTTCTCTTCTCGTTTTATTACTTATACACCAGACTCTTTCGTATGCTATGGCTTATAATTCGTTTGCTTTTGATTTCCCATCTTTTTATCTTGGGGTTTGCAAATTTCGGCAGAAAATTTCCTATTCTATGAAATTCCACTTGATAGGAGAAGAAAGCGCTCATTTTAAGTAGATACTTGAGAAAAGTTGAAGAGTTGAAGTGGATCACACATTGACTTTATATAAGTTTTCTTTTCCAGATTGTTTTGAGTGCAGAATTTAATTACAGTTTTTTAATTCCAAAAATTCCAATAATAAACTTTTTTATTCGTTCGAAATCACAATTCTGTAGTATAGAAAGCGGCATTTAAATAAGAAAAGCTTTAGTAGTTTTTGTAGCGTTAGCTTAAGAAAAAGACGTCAGTAGTATCAAAAACTATGAAAATCTAAAGCAAGTTGAAAATAAAGACTTCGTAGAAACTCCTACACAGATTGTGTTTCCTAACGAGATTTGCTTTTAGTGATCTGCAGGACTATATGATATACAGTGCAATCTGTCTATAACTAACCTATAACGGTGACTTTCCAGTCTCCCGGCTTTAAGCATATCTAAATACATTATATCGATTCTCTTTATAACAGTGCTGTATAGAAGACTATTCTGCCTATAACGGTGTATTTCCATCCAATATTAGGAAAATTGGCTCTCTCTATAACGGTTATTGGACAAAAATGACATCTTCAGTCAGTACTTTTACCATTTTCTGGAGAAAGAGTAGTGAAAGTTCTGGAAAATAGTGCCAGATATATGAGTAAAGCAATAATTCAGATCTTTGGTACGTTCAAGCAACTCAAGCCAATGGTGTGAGTAAAGTTGACTATGTAATTCAGTATTGTGATTGAAAAAAGTTCTATCTATAACGCTCATGCGCTTTATTTGTTCCTTATACCGGTATAGACAGATTCTGTTTATAAGAGTGTTTTGTCTATAACAGTAGAAATTGTTTGGCTCTTGACCCACCGTTATAGATAGATTCCACTGTATACGATAGTAGACTCTTTTGAACGAAGCGACTAACAAAAAGACCTTTTACGACAGTAATAAACCAAAAAGAGATGATCGAACTGGGAGATACACTTTGTGGTTTCATGTTGGTTTGCTTTTCCTCCTTGCTTAGTCTATATAGATGCAAGTAGCCCTTCCAGAATGTAGATTACATTTTCTCTATTCCAATTTTACATATGACTCTCTCTCTCTCTCACCTGTACTATGTTTCTATTCGGCTAGTAAATGGTGAAAGTTTAAAGAGTCTTTTAAAGAGGTCAAGCCACATGGAGAGAGGAGAGAGATAGCAAGTAATTAATTCTCTCTTTCTGATTTTAACCAACTGTGCTTTTGTTGGCAACCTCCACCAGAAAGTATATATAGAGTTCCTTTTCTATTATATGCTACCCGGATTTTTTTCTGTAGTTGTGTAGGTTTCAAAGGAAAAGCGCTTAGGTGGTTTTGTTCTTGGAAAAAAGAAACTGGGTATTAAATATTCAATTTGATGTTGTATAATGAGCTGAAACTATATGCAGGTGTATAGTGAAGAAAGTTTTAAGCTCAAGTCTAGACATGAATCTTAAATGTATCAAGGTTAGGTTAAGGAATATTAGTATTCAAGGCCAGCTAATGCTAATGTCTAATTGTATTTCTATTTAAGATTTCTGTCTACGAAATCTTTAAAATTAATTTTTTGTCTAATCTTACAGTATTAAGAGTGAAGAAAATGAATATCTTCTAAGAATTAGTAACCTAATGCAATCCTTATTTCCCAAGGGAAGTTTAAAAAGTTTTAGCTGAGATTTTCATGTCATCTCTCAACTGTCATGTCAAAACGACAATTCTGACTCATCACTTTATATTCTTTCGCCACGTGTCACTCAAAATTTTTTGATGAGCCCTCTGTTCATTTTTAAAGAATCCCCAGTGCTTTTCAAATTTTATTGGAAGTTGGTAAAAAATGAAACTACGGAAGTGATGATGCAACTTTAGTTTAATTTAATGAACTGTTGCTATTCCTTTCTCTATATTTTTAAAAGGGGGTTGCAACACTGAAGTGACTCACATCATCGCACTCATTATCACAAGTGTCACAGTCAATTAGTCAAGTGAAGTGGATCTCGAGTCAACTCTTGTTGAGCAAATTAATCTTTATTGATTACCTATCACTTCATCTCTCTACCACTCCTGTCTTTCTACGAGATAGTACAAAACCTTCAACCTACAATGACAAAATTGCTATGAATATTTTGCATTGAGTCTCTTTGCTGAAACTTTGCTTTCTCTACGCTTATCTTTCTCCATAGAAAAAAATTTTGTAAGGAAAGCAATTCTGTGATGCCATATAATAAATAGTGAGCTAAATGCTTTCTAATTTCTGAAGAAAGCCATTTGGCACAAGTTTGCTATAAGGAGAAAAAAATGTCTTATCACATTTTCATTTTCTAGTCGTCTGCTGTGCTCTACTCTTTTTCAATGCTTTAAATACATGAGACTTTTTTATTGCATACATAATTTTCTCTCGTTAAGATCTCTTCTCTAGCTTTTTACATACACGTGCAGAACATTCATAAATTACTTATGAGAATTTATACATTTTTTCTTCAAGGTACAATGACCTTTAGAGAGTGGCAATTATCATAGGGAAAGAATTTGTGGGGAAATGTGCCAAATATTTAATTATATATAATATTTAATATTGAGCTAATGAATTGTTTTTTATTTTTTTACAGGTAAGTTTTGCCATTGGAAATCTAATTACTAATTGACGTCACTGGAAGTAGAAGAAGGTCAACGCTCTTTTTGAACTCATTTGATAAAGTGGCCAAATTGTAAATCAAATCATGTCAAACTTTGGAATTAATCCAGAGAGAGAGAGAGAAACAGGTTACCCAAGTTTTCTCTAGGTACAAAATGTATAATGTATGGACATCGTACACATGACATGACATCAAGAGAAAGAGTCTACTAAAAGATTCTTCACTAAAATATATACAGTGTGAGGATTTCAACTCAATTTAATCACCCAAGAAGTGCAGTCAAAGAAATTCTCTCAAGGCTATATGGTTTCTAATATAATGGTATATAGTATTATCTCTCTATACGTGAGTCACATGAAACCGGTGACTTTTATTAGAGAGAAGAATGACATTAGCAAGTTTTGGACTTTTGTCTTTGAAGCCAAAGACAAGACAATGCTCTGCTCTACTTTAAGAGTTTGCTCATACATAATGGAACGTCTTTTACACTCTGAAGCTCCCTTTACTGTTTTAGCTTTTTCCCACTAACAGAGGAGAAGAGGAAAACATTGAATTTCCAATGTGTGGATACAAGTAGACCTATGGTATATATATAAAAGAAAGTGTAATTGAGTTGATGGATTTTGTGGCATGAAGGTGTTGTGTTGCAGATTGCTTTATAGAGTAGTCCGTGTTTTTTTACTCAAGATTTTGAAAACGCAGATGTGATGCTTTAATTCATTTTTGTGTACAAGTTTTCGCTTATAAAAAGTCCAAGTTCTTTTCGTTATAATGTATGAAAACTATGAGTTTGAAATTGAGTACAAAAAGTCAGCATAAGGTCCAAAAACAGAACCGTCCAGCAACCCTAGAAAAAATTGTGCTACGCTACGATAAGTTGATGCATAAGAAGCAAATGGAATTCTAAACATCAGAAATAATATTTTGTTAACGTTCATCATGTCTAATGTAAAATGACATTAATGTTAGGATACTTGGTTTAATTTTAAAGCTCGCTCTTTATAACTGCAAGGTTCGATTTCCAGTTAGAGCATGTTAATGCTTAATGTTTTTAGTGAATTCAATGTTTCTTGTTCCGCCATAATACATTAGTTTAAAAAATAGAATATCTATCTCATTGAAAAATGTAACCAGAACTACTGACTATTTCGCACTGAGTCCTCTATACACATTTCTTTTTTGGACTTTACTTTCATCTTCACACATTCACTTCACACTTGAGCTCTACTTCCAACTTTTGATATGCAATGCAGCATCTCACAAACACACACATATGTACCTATACAATAGTACTTGAAGAGGTAAAAAAAGTAGGATAGTCTCATCCAAGGCTCTTTTGAGCTCTACTTCCAACTTTTGATATGCAATGCAGCATCTCACAAACACACACATATGTACCTATACAATAGTACTTGAAAAGGTAAAAAAAGTAGGATAGTCTCATCCAAGGCTCTTGACATTCTTTTCTTCATTGTAAAAGTGTGAAGAATGCGTTAGTACCTTTCATGTTTACTTTGTTATTCTACTTTCCCTTACACTGTTGAACATTGTAGGCCAATATTACTAGAGGCAAAGTCTTACATATGCCTAAATTCCAAAAAAAATGCATATGTAGTAGATAGAAGTAGAAAAATGTAGAATTTTATGATAAATATCTTGAGCCAGTGCACATTGGGCAATGTCTCTATTTCCGATAAAAACGTCGATAGAGCTTGTTATGACATACTGACATTTACGTATTATACTTTCTTCTTTGGAAAAAAAGACTCAAACTTGTCTTCTGGCTGCCAATCGCGTTATGAAATGGAAGAATTTTTTTCCTTTCCAAGCTTTAGTCCCAATGGGATTTCTTCAAGCCCAATAGCCAACTCTAAGAACTTACATCTTTACTTGAGATAGTTTCATGTTTTCTCTTCTATATCCTTCTCATGGTTTTATACAATATCCTTTTTTTAGAGACATCCTTTTCTCTCTTCTCCACTTTGAAAGATACATATCTTTATCTATGTATGTATGTAGTACTATCTGGGAAAATATAGAAAACGTACATATAAAGTTGTGGAGGAGTTGAAGCCAAGAATGTGTGGAAACACAGGAAACGGATGGAGCCTTAGTGTAAAGTAGAGTGTAGTACAGATCTAGTGCTCTACATTTCTTTTACAACTTACTACTACAAAGATTCCAAGTACATTACCCTTTTTACACATACTAGGAGATAGTACAATGGTCTAGATGTTTATAGCCAAACATATATGAGTGAAGGGAAAGCATATTCAGAATCTAGCAGAAGCGTTGCGTAGTTTTGGTCCAACTTTCACTTTTAATACATATTGGTTTAATGGTTGAGCGTCTGCTTTCGACAAACAGGGCTCTGGGTTCGATTCTGAGTTAAAGAGTATAAGTTTTTTGCTTATTTCATTTCGTAGGATTGTTACTACATTGACAACGAATTATGAAATCGTGTTTTGGTTCAAATTTTACGCAGACTCAGTTTGGTTTAGTAGTAGAGCTCTGTTCTTTGAACGAAAGTTCTGGGTTCGATTCTCACAAGTCAGAGTATGATTTTTGATTTTAAACAAATGTTGATTCATTAGCAACTTAATACAAATATATTTGGTTCAACTTTCACTTCTGATTTAGATTGGTTAAGCAATTGTATTGCTTAACTTTAATAGCTATTGGTAGAGTTTGTGCCTATAATTAGCATGGTCGTGGGATCGATTCCCTGCTCCTGTACCTTTTTATTTAATCTCAAACAAATATTTCTTTTGATATATACAAATAATTAAATATATATTCTAAAAGCAACTTGAATATAGTCATTTATCTTATAGTGAATCAAGTCCTGAGTAAATTACCAGAACTACTAAGATGCTATGCTAAAGCTAAAAATCTGTCATATTTGATATTGATACTTTTCCCTTTCTATTTTCCATTTCGATCCGCATTTCATAATATACTTCAACTCCTCCACTATATCCAACACAGAGCGATACATCTCAAAAAAGGGTGCAGATGCAAATATTTGGTATGCAAATCTCGCTTCTAACCATATAGTCTAGTGCAGTAGTTTTTACCCACATTGCAGATATCTATACTACTGCATTTACAACTGTGACTTGTGTCTTGTGGTCAAAAACCTAAATAAGCTCTCCTCTTGCATTTCAAATGCAATTTTTGTCATATTGTAATGAGCTCTAATGTGTAATTAGTGCACTGCCATTCAAAATTCAAATTGACTTGACTTGCTTATTCTTCACTATATATAAATACCTAGCCTGGAAGCAAAAGCTCAAATGTGGGTCACATACATAAAAATGTGTAGAATAAAATGTCACAGCAAAATGCTCTTGGATATGCCTTATATATACTACCCACATTTTTAGCTAGAGTTGACTTGACTTTCAAAAATTAACTTCTTCCTGTTCTCTTCACAGCCGAGTCTCTCTTCTCTCTAGCTTTCCTTATATTACACTAGTGAGTTTCTGAGGCCGAGTGCCATTAGAAACTTCCTTTTCGACTTTTAAGATGAAGGTATATAGTAGAGTATTATGGAGCTCAGTTCTTCTCTTGCAAAATATCTTGTAGAATCTAGAAGCACTTAGACTTCACATTTACCTACATTATATTCGTTATTTATGTCTTGAACTCTTGACATTCTTCTCACAGACTATATACACAATACTATACTATACAACTCTCTTATAATGTTATTGAAATAGCTCTCTCTCTCTAAGTTGAGTACTTCACATTTTGGTAATAATAGTCTTATTGCAAAGCTCACAATATTACTTCAAAAGTCAACTCAAGTCATCGTTCTTAACTTCATATAAAAAAGTTCCTACTACTAGAAATATTTTCTCAGCTAAATCAAATGATTTGAAGACAATATTCAATTAATGTTCTCTCGTCTTTAATTGGGAACACAGTGCTAATTTAATTACTATATTTTTTCTTAGTTCAACATTGACTTTTGACGTGATGATAAATTACAAGTTTTGAATTAATTTCCAGTTCACGTAGACGCCTATATATATGTATGACTCCCTCGTTTTTCATAAGGTGACATTCAATATTGACTTTCCATGCAAAACTGCAACAGAAGAAAAAGTTCTAAAGTAGAAAGAGTCAACGAACCGAGAGTTTTGTAGAAAAAAATATATACTTAGAAGTAGAAAAAAATCGTGATTTATTATCTCGCTATTCATTGCGAAAGACGAAGAGTTGTAGTGTATAAATTCGTCTGGACAGGAAGTAGTGATGAACGATATCTATTTTATACACTGTGAAACTTTGCCAGCAAAACTTTACAACTAAAGACTAAAGGATTTTATTTGTGAAACAGTCAATGTTATTTAATACCGGAAGTAGTTGTAGCTCTCTTAGTTTAGAATATAATGGGCCATGTTTATATGTAGTCTTTAGCAAATACATTAGTCCAAAATTATAGAGCACTGCTTAACAATTTTAGCTCGATTCGATACTAAGCTCATTTCACAACTGCATTTAACAACATTCTGAGCTCCGTCTAAAATACATTTGCCAAAAATATGACACAATTTTCAAGTCTATTCAGTCCTCGCTTGATTACCTTAAGATAATATTTCATGGCCCACTTTTTCTCTTCCTATAGTAAAATAAGACATTTCGCTCAACGGCCAGAAGAAAAGCATTTCATATAACATTGTGAAGAAAAGGGGAAAAGTTGTAGAGGAGTAGTATGAATTTTGAAAGTCTTTGAGGTTTAGAGCAGGGATTTGGATTACGATTTTACGATTGCAAGAGTTTACTTAGAGAGAGAAAACCTTTTTTTATATCATCATCATATGTGAATGAACGTCATAGAGAGAAAAAAGAGTTTGGTTGGTGCTTTTCACTAGTTTTGTGAGCTTACTAGTTATGTTGTATAAGTATATATAAAGTTGCAACATCCTACATATATAGATATATAGGCAACGACGACGACTCACTTTCTCCACTTTCACTGAATGCATAAGGGATATAGAAAAATGAACGATGTAATATAAATGTGTTCTCTGGGTTTGCTCTACTCACTTTTTCCCTGGCTGACTGTATATAGTACGATTTAGAGTTTCTCAGCTCCCTGCTGTTGTAAAAAGTGTAAAGGACTTCGTCTAGTATAGAAAAGTAAGTATGATGTAACTACAGAAGTGAAATAGCAATGTTGTAAGGATGAGCTATCATATCTCTATAACTCATGTTTGCTCATATGCTCACATATGGCGTATAAAATGTGCACAGCACTTGGGTACTGTTGTACATATATGTACAGTGCATATGAATTTTTGGAGAAAAGAATCTCCGTTTTTGATTCCAGATGCGATTTAGGTTACAATTGTAAAGGGAGCTACAACAGTATTTTTTGAATTTTTTTATTAGGGTTTATATTGGTGAAAGTTTGAATTAGCAATTAGAACGATTGTTCGAAGTAGATAAATAGTATGAAATTATTATATTGTAGGTTAACATACCAATAGTCAACTATATACAACTTGGCTTTAGTAGAGCGTTTATGTTGACTGGACAAGGTTGCGGGTTCGAATCCCAGAGAGACCAAACTTTTATCAAATTTTTGAGAGATTTAGTATATTTTTACTCATTTTTAATGTTTTTTAACGAAATTTAAGCGCTACTAAAAGTGCAATAAGTCGTATTGAAATGAATTTCCCTTTAGATTCATATTTTACATTACAAAATATAATATTGCCCAATTCATTCTATATCGGAAATCCATACAATTCCAATATACTATATATCCAAAAACCCAACTATCGACATTAGCCATAAAAATAATAAGACTCTTTCTCATACTCTAGTCGTTTTGGTCTTCATATGCGATCAAAATGACAAATTCTCTTTTGGCTCTAGAGAACATTACGCATTGTGTATAATATGACCACAAACTCACTTTCTCTCTTGTTTTCCGTCGTCTCTTTTACTTCTCATAATAATCATTCATAGTGCGTATTATTACTCTCAGAGAATATATTACTACGCTCTATATACTAAACTCTGCCAGACTAAATAATATTCTAGTCTTTGGCTCTTATGTAATGTAATATCTTTATGGAATAATGTCATTTGAAGTTCTTTTAAGGTATTACTTTTTTCCTGAAGAAACCCATAGAGCAGTTGAGTTTACAACCTTCATTTGCTTTTGGTGATAGATTGCACTCATAAAATAGTCAAGTCGTGCCAAACTTCCTGTTGGCAATTGAGATGAGCTGAGCAACTTAAACACATTCTTTTTCTACTACAGCTTGGCTCGCTCATTTTTCCTTACTTTTTTTCTTATGCATTATGACACCAAAGCAAGAGTCATAAGTCATTGGAACTATAAGAAAAGTCTATTGACTATAGAACTTAATATGTATTTTCAAAAAAACCCAATAAGAATTTCTTACAAAAAAATTCCTCCACGATTCTTATAGAGACTACGCATAGAAAGAAAAAAATGTCAATGCATTGGAAAAGTTTTAGGTATAGAATTTGTCCTGCAAGTAGCACGAAGGGATTAGGAGACAGGGCACAGAAAAGTAGAAAGAAAATCTCATTGGTATTCTGCTACAATTCTTCCTTCTACTTTGTACTTTTCGCGTGAGACATGACAACATCCAGAAAAACTAAATTGGTGGCAATATCCTTGCAATTCTTAGGAGTTTTGGAAAAGAAGGAGATTCAATGCAATAAATGCAGTTGGATATATAGAATGCTAAAAGTCAGTTGTGGATTTGCCTTCAGCTGATTTATAGAAGGTGTGAAGATTGTTATAGAGCTATGTTTAAGAAGCTGACATAAATCAATGAGAATCATCTTTGTATTATATCAAAGAGAAAGAGATGACGACGATGAAATATTTTTGTTTCAAAATTCAGCTTTCGTCTGCATTTCTCATTTGTTTTTAGTAAAACCTATATTTTAAAGTGGGAAAGAATTGTTGAAACAATTGGATTCTGCATTTTGCAATTTGTTGCAATATACAATTTAGCATTTAAATATATATACAATGGAATTAGTCTATAACGGTGGGCCAAGAGCCAAACAATTTTCACCGTTATGGACAGAAAACTCTTATAAATAGAGTCTGTCTATAACGGTATTAGGAGCAAATCAGGCATATAACCGTTATAGAGAGAACTTTTTTCATCGGTATACTGAATTACATAGTCAAATTTACTTGCAGCATTGGTTTGAGTTGCTTCAACGTACCAAAAATCTAAATTATTGTTTTACTCGGATATCTGGCACAATTTTTCAGAACTTTGACTACTCTTTCTCCAGAAAATGGTAAAAATACCGACTGAAGATGTTGTTTTTGTTCAATTACCGTTATAGAGAGAGCCAGTTTTCCTAAAATTGGGTAAAAATACACCGTTATAGGCAGAATACTCTTAGATACAGAACTGTTATAAACAGAGTCGATATAATGTATTTAGATAGACTTTAAGCCGAAAGACTGGAAAGTCATCGTTATAGACAGAATACCGTTATAGATAGGCACTCTTATAAACAGATTCCATTGTATATTCTTATAAGTCTAATTCCTGTGGTTTTTAGTCTTCCCCAATATGAAAAATACTTATGCCACTACTACAGTAAGAAAAAAAAGCTTCGGAAAGACCAAAAAGACCCAGAGGACTTGTAGATTAGTATTAGACTCAGGAAATCAAACTGAGCAGAGCCAATGAACGTCTTATGATCCAACATTGAATATAGCTTTTGGCCAACTCACTGAAAACATTGAGTACATTGCTAAAGAATCGACGAGAACGAATATCCAGAGAACTAAAGAAAAATAGCAAGAGTAGAAGAAGTATAGAAGTAGAAAAAAGAGTAGAGTTGTGTCTTCCTTTTCCCAATTACCTTTTTTGCTAGAGGGCCAACCAGAGAGAAAGTATATAAGAATAAAGGTAGCTTGTGATGTTGTAATCTTATAAATCGTCAGAAATTGAGAAATCCCATCTTTTTTATTCCTTTCCTTTACTCTCTTCGTCCTTGTCTTAGTTTCTTAGTCAATGTAATACATATTGCCTCGACTAATATCAAATGAACAGAAACATGAAGCTCAGGATGAAGGATGAGAGTCATCAGAGTCAAATATCAAATGTCTGAGCTACCTTATTGTGCTTTTTATAGGAAATATACGTAGAGATTGCTTCCCTTTTTTCTTAATATTTACCTTTCAATTACAATTTTCTTTTGATTTGCTCAGACTTTGGCTGATGATATTGAATATATTCGTTTTTTGGTTAGTTGGTTTTTTATTGGATTTATTGATTCTGTGATTTGTAACTATATTTGTTCAAAATGGTAATTAATCTTGAATATGAGTAGCAATTTAATTAACTTATGTTTTTTTTGTTTGATGTAATGCATAAGGAAAGACAGCAGTCTTTTACGTCGATCGTAAATGAACCAATTGTAATGTTACTACATATATAACTACATATGCTTTATATGGAAGGAATGTTGTCAACTCACCAACTTGAGTCAAATATTATACTGTTATTAAATTACTGTGATTAAAAACGATTTTTGTTGTGATTTATTGTGGTTAGTTAATTTTTTACAGTTTATCACAGATTGATCATTTAATCACACTGTGATGTGATTTAGTTAGGCGCTGTGATAAATTATAAAAATTACTTATAATTAAATTTAGTATTTAGATTTTTGATACATTTTAAATGCTCTTCTCTTATCTTTTGAATTTATCCCAATTAATCACATTTCTCGAATTAGTCACAATTATTTCCAATTTATCACACTAATTTATTACATGTATCATCAGCTTTATCTTGACACTTATTACATTTAACTTGACCCTTAAAACTTAGACTCCAGAAAAGAGTTTGTGAGTTTACAACATTTCCTTTCCCCGCCTATAAAGTTCACATAGTGGCGAGTGAGAAATAGAGTCGATATATTATTCGATACCTTTACCATATGTACATTGTGCTTGGGAAGGTTTGCCATAACTTTAGAACTTGGTCTTCGAAAACTATTTCATTTGATAGGTTTTCAGAAGCGAGAGTATATGGTAGTATAGTAGTAAGGTAGAGAGAGAATTGCAATTTAACGGTTGGATGAGTTGAGCTCACAAATTTGTCTGATGGTGAATTATACATATAATGTATTATATTTTGTATATATATATATATATGTCCGTGCTTATTTTGGCAATAGTTTCTATTTGAGTTGTACTTTTGATGTTACTGCAATCATATAGATATATCATCTCTGACAATTTATTTACATTTGTGGAGCACTTTGATTGACTATACACTATTAGAGATAGCCACTAGTCATTTTACCAGACTAAAATATCAAAACATATTTTCAGTTTCTAGCTTTTTACTACCCGTATATATATATATAAATGTTGGGTATATAGGTAAAGAGAAAAGTATTGAGCTAGTAGTTTTTTTACTACGACATAAAACGTGGGAAATGAGCTCTGCTTTGTGGTCTCTTTTAGTTTGAGTGTCACTACTTGAATCTGTAATAAAAGTTAAATCTCAATTTGACTGACGTAAGCTTCTCTCTCTATAGTCTACTTTATAGATTTTGTGGCACATAAAATAGAATTTGAGTTCTCTGTAATGCAACGCACATCACGTCAGATCACAAGTACATTCTCTACATATATACATATGTGGGTCTCTTGAACGCTTTAATAATTCTAACAATTGATTCACAGAAAGAGATGAAAAGAGAATAATTAATTGTTTTTCTCTCTGGCTAATGGCTATAGACAAATTGCTAAGTTACTGTTGATTTGCAAACTGTGAAAATAGACTGACGTTTTGGTTCTAAAGTAGAATTTTCCAGAATTGTAGACATAACAAAGGTGAGGTATATTTTTGCAAATGGAAAATTCCAGGTGAAGATATTTTTTTCTAATGATCGTTAGAGCTAAGTCTCAAGTTTCTGGGAGCTCTTTTGATTATTTTTATTTGCTCCATCGCGTCTTTTGAAAAGAAAACAATTTTCTCAAGATTTTTTGAAACCTACACAAGTGACAAGAATGCTTATATTGAAGAAAACTATAAGCTCAGCTATAAAAATGGAGTTTATATATACAGCGGACTCTGTCTATAGTCTGACTATAGTTTCTTATATAGTGATACATCACCATAATTCTTATAAGGGTTTTGCTTAAAGTGCTATCCTGTCTATAGTGCTCCTATAAACACATTTTAGGCAAGTTGTCTTTTTCTATAGTGCTATTCAGCGTAGAATGCCGCTTTCACTTCTTAGACATTTTTTTATAGAAAAAATTAGTCCCTTTTATAGAAAATGTGGCTAAAATCGGAGAATTAAGGAATCTTTGAATATCATAGTTAAAAAAAAGTAATGAATACGTTGGCTGGAAGTATATGAAATTGAATATGTAAAGTGAGACGTGATTTCTTTATAGTATAGCAACTCATTCGCTTCTTACTATAGCCCTATATAGACAGATTCCGTTTACAGTGATAGAAATTCGCATAAGATTTTAACGCCATAGAGAGAGTTGACTGTATATATACAACGTGTCCATTTGTAGCATTAGACCTATAAAGCTAAGACGGATCTAGGGAAAAAAGAGCTGGTGAGTGCCAAATTAAATTGTGACATTCGTTGACTTTCTCTCTGCACTAGTTACTTCAAAGAGAGCCTAGGACGATATAGTACACAAAAATATACATTTCATATTTTGTGTCCAAGTTTTGTAGACTCATGCAGTTTTAGCTCACGGCTCAGTTAGCAGTTTTGTTCTATAAAGAGAGAGAAAGTCGTCTAGAGTTTGAGACACAAAAAGGTTCCGCTGCATGAAACTTGCAACTGAGAGCTCTGGACTTTTCTCTCTCTAGACTTGAGATTGAAACTAATGGCCAAAGCAAATAGAGAAAAAAGTTGCTTTTTGGCTCTTCAGACAACTCTTAGTTTTACTTTCACTGACTTTCTACTATTTGAAGTGAGTCCAGTTGAGTAGGAGTTGTGTTGTACTATAGTTGACCATTGTTATGTGAAAGTTGCTTTTATCTTGACTTTCACTTAGCACTATGTTCAAACTTAGTTCCTACTCCCAGTTTTCTGTTCTGATTCCTCTAACTAATATAATTTAGATTGTTAGTTTTGTACTGTACATACGTATAGCTAGTTGTTCAGAGAAAAGGAGAAGAGGTTTGTTTACTTCTGTGAGTTCTTTGAGCTCATGTTATATTTGTCCTTCATTTTGTTCCAATAAGATGAAAAAGTAGAGGTAGATTTTTCTTACATGTACATTTAAAGCAGATACATATATTGGTATTTATTAGAAATCACTGGTGTGCTATGCTTGGAAATAAATAATCTAAAAAGCCTTAAAAATTGACCAGAGCCTAATAATGTTTAATGCTATTAACATGTTAATTGAAATACTAATTAAGATATAGACTAATTTGTTTATCATGCTATAGTTCATTTTCATTATAAGTGGTATAATATATCAAAAGACTAGTTTCCGAATCAGGTTTATACACTATTAATCATTAATAAAAGTGCACCAACTGGGAACCGAACCTATAACCTTGTACTTGCAAAGAGCATGCTCTACCATTAAACCAAATATCCTTCCTTAAGTATCATTTTTACACGCTACAGAATAAAATAAGAAGATTAAAATATAATTTCCAATAAGGTTTTCACTTAATGTTTTCTATGAATATTAGATTCATCATTAATCAATGTTTTTAGACTACAAGGTGAGTTATGTATGAAAAATTTTCCAATTTCCAATCATAAAACCAATGAGTGTTTTAGTTGCTTCTTCTCATTAATATTTCAATAGCAAAAGTTACATAGAGCGTTACTTATTACATCTACCGTATATTTTCGGGTTGAAGCCGCTCTCCGATGATTGATTGATGCTAGATCATTTAATTAACATGTAAAGTCTCTTATCTGCTCTCAGCTTCTAACCGATAATGTATGGTATTTTTCAATTTGTGTTTTATGAAGTATTCAAGATTTTTAATAATAACAAAACATTACATTAAAATGAATTTATTACTCTTATTAAAATTAATGTACACAAGAAAAAGTCAATACTCATAATACTTTAAAGGATCTAATCACAAATACATTTTGTATTACACACTAAAAATTAACAGAGAGTAACATATTAACCGAATTGTAAATAATCAACTCAGTAAAGAACATTTTAATATTTCTGTCAAAAGACAACACATCACCAATTTCAAGTTTAACAATCTGTTCAGAGATCATCACTCTTTTGAAATACTTATGTGAACCAACAACATATTCAACAGAGCGTCGTAAACTAAGAGAAAGCTCATGAATAAGTACAGTATACCAACAAGCTAAAGTGAAAACAATAAGGAGTCCACAGGAAAAGCAAGGAAAAATCAAATACATGGGTATCTCAATAATTCCAATCATTGCAATTGTAGCAAAATTGCTGAGAATTGCCATAAGAGCAAGTGAAAAAAATATTGGAACAAAATCATATCTAGTAATATCAGATAAAACAGCTATCAGAACTAAACCTTCTGTAGACGTTTCAAAAATTTGTGTCATTTTTTCCCAATTCTCAGATTTTTGAGCTACAATTATAGAAGCCTGAGTTTCTGGTGGATTCTTATTTTTATTAGCTTTCTTAGCTTCTTTTGGCTCTACTCGAAAACTAGCTGCTTCATTTTCTAAACTTTTGGCCATATTGACAATTTGAGTGAACCAAAATATTGCAATTTCATAACCAAAAAGAAGGAATGAGCCACCAGTTACGAAACTAAGAATTGTATGTTGAAAAGTATAAATGCCTGTAACTAAGCAAAGAAACTTTTGAGTATAAGTACCATAAAGTGTTGGGTAGTAATCAATTATAAATCTTGTTAGAGGGTGATGATCAGTTGTAAGAACTATTTGGGCAACGTAATACAGAAAGAAAATGTAGAGCCACACAAATAATAAAACATATCATGAACCTGATATACTTGACTCGTTTGTCAATTGGATGTTCCTCCTTCTCTGGCACAATCATATCATATTTCTCTGTAGAGAGTTGAAGGATTTAGAATTAGAAAAGATATACAATTAAGATTAAAATTAAGACATTTTTATATACCTTGTTGATACTTTTCCCAAATTAGAACTCCATTCGTTGTAGAGCAAATGAGTTCCTGTTTGGAATAGAGAATATGATCAATACTCACAGCAAGGATAAAATAGCCGGTCCAATATAGAAAGATTAGGATATGAGCAACATCAAAATTTTCTGAAGGACTACAGATTTCTTGAAAAATCCTACTAATGCAGCATAGCAGAGCAACACAGTGTAAAATGTAACCAAAGACCCAAAAAGAGTACCAAAAGAAACTAGGATTTAAGATGAGCTTGTTCTTTGGAGCTGAGCCGTTCCAAGCAAAAAGTGAGAGGGAAAAGGTATGGGAAAAGAAAAACTCAAAATATTTTTTGAAAACAAACATTTTGTAGGTATTTTGACTGTAAGATAAGAAAATTTTAGTTGAGCAGTTAAAGGTGTATCTAAGACTGTGTAGATGTTTGAGGTAACCTTGTTGAAGATAGATTCAATGTAGAAATTCAAATAAATTCAAAGAAAATTAAAAACTAAAATATTTAAGAGATATAACATAGCATAAAGTAGCTTCAATATACTAACACAGTATTCCGGCTTTTTTGGTAATAGGTTTTATGTCAGAGGAGATGTTTTTTAATCGATTATCTATTGAAAATTTGGCTTATGAAATATATTATTAGTTATAGCTAACCTTGATAAACCAAGATCATAAAATAGTTCTCGTGTATTGATAGGTATATTTTTCATTTCACCTTCTATCCTTTCCTCCAATGTTAGACTATATAGCTCTGCACTCCTTCCTTATCTCGTACTGTCATAAAATATTTTATAATGTGGAGCAAAATAGCATAATTTCCGTTATAAAGAGAGTTATTAGCTTTTATTTACTATTTGTTTATGTACATATATGGCTAATATGGTACTGAATGACAAGTAAAGCTTTACGACACAAGAAAAGTTTTGAAAATTTTAAATATTGGTTTTAAATATTGGAGACAATTTGTCAAAAACGGTAAGAAATATATAAGATGAGGTGGCATTTTGAGCCAATTTACGTTGTAGACAAAGTAATTTTTCATAAAATGCCGTGAAATAGTTACGTTATAGACGGTTTTTCGTTATAGACAAATCCGTTATAGGGTGAGCGCAATGTATTAACATGGGGAACAAGATTTACGTTATACAGAGTTGCGTTATAGACATTTCACTATACACTTCTCACTCGTGTTATATCATCAACTTTCTTCAACTTCCCCCAAGCAAATTTCACAAACTGAATGACATGCTCGTCACCGTAACTCTCCCAAATTCTGAAAATGTATAGCTGGAAGAGTGCTTCAACTCTCAACCTTCGTGCAGTTGCATTAATATTGCGTTATCTTATTATCTCATTGTTTCTCCACTGCATTTATTTCAGTCTACTATTGAATAATGTGCGTGACTCTTACTTTTATAACTAAACACACATGTCATATGTCATATATGTGTTGCATGTATCATGTGTCGATGTCTACACATTGAGATAAATACATCTCTCTCTCTGAGAATGACAACTTTCTCTCCCTCTTTAGTTTCTACTTCAACTGTTATACTTTCCCTAAAGAGAGAAACATTTGCAAGTCTCAAGTAGTTTTTCTCTATGCTTTTAGTGAACTGATTGTTTGGTAAACCTCAAAGACACTTTCGACTCTATCTCACTTCCGGAACATTGTACTTTCTATATATCTGCAATGCTACACATTCTGTTGACATTTACACGTGTCTCCTTTCTCTAGTTGTCTCACCATAGAAAATAACCAATAGAGTTAAAGCAAGACGTAGAAGGATATAGTAAAAATAGAAAGAAAATTCTAGATTTGTTTGTCATTGCAAAGATTTGTAAGATGAAAGAGAAAAATTGTGGGATAGAAAGAGTACAACAGCTTGAGAGAAAAGGAAAGCAGTGAGCATAGATAATTTGATGAGTAGAAAGCTGAAAGAGAAAATGTTGGTTTTATTGGTTCAAGATGAGAAAAGATGGTTGTGGGATAAAAGGATGTAAATAAATTATCGATTGAATATGGGATTTTCTTCCATCTTTTTCTTTAGTGTAGTAGTGATGAAAGTAAAAGAATTGTCTTATATGTTTCTACAATTCTCATAACTATTTCGTGGGGGCTGACAACTAAAACTATTTGATGTAGGAATTTTCATAATGCACTTTGCTACTTTCAGTGATTTTTGTGTACAACGTAAATATCAAGAAAATATCAAAGGAAAGTCAACTAAAGGTCTTGAACCTTTGCCTTGATACTTGAGAGTTCAATAACTTTGAAAATTTTGTGATTTTGAGACAAATTCACATGTCTGCATTCCTTACATTTTACATTTATCTAGCTATAGATATATAGATATATATATATGATGACATTATGTAGATAGAATTGTAGATTGGAGCCGTCAATGTGCTACTCATATTTTTATTCTTGTGTTGAGAATTGAACTCGTCCTAGAGACACACATATTTTTCACTTGCAACTGTTAGATTACTTTCCTTGCTTCACATTTGTCAGAAAGACTGAAGAATACGAGTTGAAGTCTAGCTTTTATACTTATCATATTTACATCACTTCAGTAGTCACTACTCACATCATTTTTTGGTCTAGAGATTCACACGTCGATAACTGTAAGCTTCAAACTAGGAGAGGCTCAGGTTTTTTTTTACCAGAGAATTTAATAGTAGAAAGGTATCAAGATTCAAAATATGGATTCAGATTCCGGAATTACTGTACAGCTTAAAATCTCCAGCCAACTCTGGAATTTTGATACTTGATGGGTTTTTATTAGCTGAGAAACTGTGAGGAAGGCCTCACTGCATTTACTCTATGCCTGAGCCGCTGGCCAAAGTTTCTCAATCAAAATTTTAGTTTAGAGCATCAAAATTCGAGTTAGGTAGAGATTTAAGCTATAAAGTAATTCTGGAATCTGAACCTATATTTTGAATCTTTTGGCCTTTCTACTATTAAATTCTTGGGCTAAAAAACTTGAGCCGCTGCTCCTAAGACTTTTGGCCGAAAAAAGTCTTAAGGTGAACTTCGAACTATTGAAGCACTACCGTCACGCACACATGGATTGGCTAGCTGTCAAGCCAGTCTAAAATCTCCGTGAGTGAAAGCGGAAAGAGAAAGTAGAGCAGTGTTGTTTTCAAATGGAGAAATGTATTTTGTAGATCAAGGTGTAAAATTGGCTCTTGTTAACTCAATGTCTCTGTCATGTCTTTTCTCATCATGTCATGTCAAGTCAATTACAATTAGAGTCAATATATCTAACCCCTTCTCTCTCACCTTCAATGAAAATAAAACACTTTCAATTACTTTTAGCAAACACGTAATGAGGTCAACAATCAGTCACACGCAATTGAGTTCTCAAAGATTTTACAATGTTCTCTTAATTAAACTGAAAAACACTATATTCTGTACTTATACACAATTTAATACTAATATATTTTTCTGTGTCTCTTTTTTCTCTTTCGTTGCATTTCATGTGGGATGACCATCTTATCTTCACTCAACCTGAAAAACTGATGATTCTATTTTAGGAGCTGAGACTTCGGACGTACTGCCAGGAATCTCCAACTCATTTCACGTGGAAAATGGGAAAATTGAACGACCCTACTTTGACATTGTGAGCTCAAGAAATGTCACTTCAGTGGTTGGCCAAACGGCCATTTTGAAATGTCGTGTGAAACATTTGGGTGAAAGAACGGTGAGTACTATAGACATTAAGTACACTAAAGTAATGCCACCATTATATTTTTATATTATGTCATCTTAAGCCATTTTCTACTGCTGAGAGTTGTTTCGTCAATGTTATGTTATGAGTCTTCATGATGACTTTAGTCTTTCCAAAAAATTGCAAACTGAACTACGTATGTATATACTTTCATAGCTATTGTTTCCACAGCATAAAGTTTGAGTGTAAGCAAAAGGACTTTTTATGATGTGTACATAGGAGAAAGTAGTAGAGACATGGGATAGGTAAATGTACACAATTTGTCATGCGAAATCCCACCTAGGATAAATAAGGATGACATAAAAACACAATTTGTTTCACTTGTTTCCTCACTATACTTCATCTTGGTTAGAATTATATAGAAAGAAGAAGAGAGAAACACGCATTTGACATGACAATAATGTTTGTCTCTCTCTCTCTCTCTCCTTTACAAACATGAAATTAAATGAGGTCTGGATGTTTCACCTGAACTTACAAAGCTGTTGAGCCACAGTAATGACTTAGGAAGTTGATTTAGCATTGCAAATATATGAAACAAATTTACTTTAAGAGAATACGAAGAGACGAGAATGAAATCCATAATTTACAAATTAAATCAACTGTTTACTCTCTTCTGGCCTATGGAGCTAAAGAATTGTAGCTGCTGGTTAAATGAAAGATGCCCAGAGACGTTGGGCAGTTTTGGTCGAAATTAAGAACGCAGCAAAAGATCGAGCAACTTGGCTTAGTGGTGGAGCATTCTGCTTAGAATGGCGTTAAGGAGCTGGGTTCGATCCCTACCCTTGCTCAACTTTTTATAGCTTTTTTCATTATCTTGCTAAGATTTTTATAAGTAAATCGGGCCATTGGTAAATTTATATTTAATTTTAAGTTGCAGAACTTCTGATAGTCTCTGTAAATAGATGTGAACACTAGGTCACGTCATCACGTTTGAAACAAGATAATAGAAACTGTACTTTAGCGTAACGTACAATGAAAATCTATTTACCATACAAATTATGTGATAGTCTTTTCAGCTCTGATAGGAAATGCAGATTTTGCACCACATTTCCCAACACTCTAAAATAGTCAACGTAGAAAGAGAAATATTGTGTCATAAATTATTGTATCTTTGTATTGTGTTAGTCTATACTCTAAACTGTAAACCATCTTGCAAATTTTCATTAGAACCTTGAGCGTAATATATGAGACGTGTCGTTTGCATATATAGTAGCTGTCTTGTCTTATTCTTTCGTCCCTTTTTCCTCAGTCGTTCTTTAACATAACAAAAAGTTTAGTGTTGTTCTCATTTTAGAAATGTAATACAAGACGTAAATTAGTGAAACATTTTAGCAGCTGGTTTTTTTCTACACAGAAAAGTGAAATGACCAAATGAGACATGATGGATTTATTACAATTGTACTTATAGAGCTTCTCTTCTTCCTTATTTTTCCTTTGGAAGGAAAAATGTTGCAATTAATTGGAAAGCAAATTTTACATGGAATCTTTATCATAATGGTCTCCAGCGTACAATTGTAATTTTATACTCGAGTGGTTTATGGAGGTCAAAGCTCAGATAAAAAGCAAGTAGCCATTTCAAATTTTCTTATGAATGCCTATCAAGCTATCAAATAAGTTTTCCATTTTGAGTCAAATGACTAAAGCAGGTACATTTGTAGTAGCAATAACTCTATGAAGAAGCGCAATATTTACAAGATAGAAGAAACTGTATGAAGAAAACGAACTTGAGAACAACTTGAAACATTTCAGCAAGTGCTAGAATATTGCATTGCAGAAATTGCACTGGAGTCTATTTGTTATTACTGACTTTACTCTAGCATAACTTGTCTCTCTAAAAATTTTTCATTTCGTACTACAGAGTAGCATATTGCCTTCACATTTCACATTGCAGTTGAGTTTTGTTTGGAAGAACATAAAATGTATGTAATACAAAAAAAACTAGAAGCAATATAGAAAGAAAAACTGGAGAAGAAGCACAGAACTCAATTTGAATGAAATAAACATAACATAATCTTCTCTATCTAGAGACTATCTTCTCTATACCATATAGACTTATGTATGTATATATACTCTAGTTTGAATCTTGAATGCAAGGTTTTTATTTAGACTTTTGTGTATAGAGTATATGTTGCTGGCTCATCTTCATCTCTTTTGTGCTTTAGTGTATTACATTTGGAACTTCATCACATTGTAGACTTTTTCTAGATTGTACAGGATTAGAAATGAGAAAGCTATCAAGACTCTCTTCTTACTTCTATAGTATATAAAAGCTCTTAAATTTCATTTTGGACTTTAAATCCTACATCGTTTTTATTTTCCTATAGTCCTACATTGATACATATCATGTACAGTGTAATCTGTTTATAAATGTGGGTCTATAGACATAATATAGTAGTTATAAACAGAGTTTGCTCTTATCAGTAATTGGAGCAAATGAAACTAATAATCGTTATAGACAGAATACCGTTATTAGCTAATACAGTTACAGAATAGGTGCAAGATATTTAGATAGCTTTAAGCTGGAAGACTGAAACTTCATCGATATAGACAGAATACCATTATAGACAGATAGCACTGCACCATATTAAAAAATGTAGCCCATTTTCATGTCATTTGAAGGCTTCCAGCCAATATTTCAATTTAAACTGCATTTTTTCCTGCTGTTGCACTTTTTCTAGAGAGAAAGACAAGGACAAGGTGACAAGCGAGTCTTAATGTAACGTAGTTGCCAAAAATAAAAAACATTAAAGTAACTAAAGTAGCCATATGTGCAAAGTCCTTCATCTGGACTAACGCCCTAAGTAAAA